>CALSBV010010145.1:1046003-1057446 GCA_943590825.1 Bovichtus diacanthus
CTCAGGTTCATAGGAGCACCCAAACCCCTCCACCACGGTAAGGTGATGGTTCTCGGAGGGGCTAGCAAATAACATCAGTCTATAAAAATGTCATTGCAGAAACAATGAAATTGTGACTGCGTTCACTGCGCATTTTGACAAATGGAGTCTGTCGCGTGTGGACAAAAACGTGACAGAGCAGTGCTGGTATCAGCTGGGGAAATGTTCTCTGGTGGCTCGTTGAGTAGAAATGTTTTTTCCAAAGGCTCCCTCTCAGCAGAGCACACGAAACAAGACTAAGAGAAACATATGCCAGGGCACCAGGCAACAGGGAATATTCATTTTCACACCCAAATGTGATCTGCTTTTGTTGAAATGAAATCAGTGTGACCGCTCTATTTCTCGACATAAATGAATGATTTCTTGCTGTGCTGGAGCATGGAGGGTTTTACAACTTCAGTCTGTCACTTCTCTATCGCTGACATGATAAGAGGCAGCCCCCTGCTCTGAGCTCAAGAAAAGGAATGTGGACAAAGTTACCCTGGGGGCCGTGAATATACAGATTGAAGATAATAAACTACTCATCATCATTCTGTCTATGAAGAATACAAACTTAATCAAACAGGACTAGTAGTAACTGGGGGCCTCCTGTGACTTTTGGTTACTGCAGAAGTAATCGGTTTCTTTAATTCCCCGTCAATGTGCCATGTCCATATTCTGTAAAGTAAAATAATCCATAGCCAGTCACCTACCAAATATGAATAGATTTTGTATACAGCACATTTGCATACCCACATATGTTTTATATGAAAACATAATACCTCCCTTATTACAGCTAAGGATGTCAATTGGTCGGTCCACCACACTGGTCCTGACTGAAATATCTCAACTGTTGCAGTAAAATATTTTACAGACATTAATGGTTCAGTGATCCCCTGACTTCCCACCGTCGCTCCACCATTAGGTTGACTTGAGTGGTTCAGACTAAAATATCTTAAAAACTATTGGATGGATTGCCTGTTAAATAATCCCTGATGCGTCGACATTTTAACAGTAGCCTATTGTGTGCTTTAGATAAATCTTTGCAGATGATTTACCTATTTCTTTTGCTGGCATAAGTTAAGTACATAGCTAGCTAGCTTACAATAAATGGTTAGCGGCTCCAAAAACAGTGTCACTATTGTAGACTTAAAGAAGATCCACCATTACAGTGGCTTCACTTTTTTACACTGAACCAAACAACGTCTGTGTGACGCTGCCCCAGTTTGCGGTTTTAGAAGAGAGTTGCGTGCAAATGTGCCACACAGCACAGAGTGTAATGGTAAATTCCTAAATGCGTGGCTGGATTAAGACTTCTATTGGCTGCATTGGTTTTTAACACCAACGGATGCCAACCTGTGACAATGCAGTTTGTCAAAGGTAATGTAAACTCATAAACTAAATGTAATCTATACATACTGTATTCCATAGATAGACAGATAGATAACACGGATACAGAGAGCTGACCTTGGATTATGAAGGTAATTTCAATCAATAAACCAATCATCAATCAGATCTTTTTTTTCTATGGGTATGAAGGGAGCATTATAGTTTTCTTTATTCTCTCAGACTTTTTAAAGTTACTCATTTGCTAGTTATCAGACAAAGTCAGTAACAACGGTTTCTGTTTGTTGCATTGTGGGAAATGTAGGATCCAGTGCTCTTGGAGCTTGACACACATCAGGGACTTAAAGAAAGGATATATTTCTGTCTGCTACTTCAATATTTGCCATTCTTTTCTTAATATGTCACTCGCAAGTCCCCACCTTTTTTGCTCAGACTGCAGCTCAAACAGGTGTTTGTTTGATGAATATTTTGCTTAAATACAACATTGTTTTCAACACTACCAATCTTGTCTTTATGTAAATATTGTTATTCATAGTGCTGTGCTCTAACCCGCATTATCTTTAATTTATACAGCTATAAAGAAGATGCAAAATATTGATTTTCATCAAACCCTGTATGGGAGTTGAGTGTACCATACTGTCTTAAACTGTGGGCCCTGGCCTGATATTATTTTCTAAAACCCTTTCTCATAACCTGGAGCACATTTCCTTGAACAAACACTTCCACTGCTAATATTTATTTTTTTAAACTCCACATTAAAGTGTGTTTTCCCTGAACCAAACTTATGACTAAAAAAGCCTACATGCTCTTTGTAAAGTGTAACAACAGCAGTATGCTAATCAACTCCCACTGCTGTAAACCCCCCCCCCCACACACACACACACACACACACACACACACACACACACACACCATGTCCCTCCTTTGTCTGACTCTCTCTGCCTGACTCTCTTGATCTGTCGCCCTCCCCTCTGTCTCCAAGTCTTCAAGGCTTCATGAAGAGGGAACGATCAGCCGCTCCCTCCTCAATACCTACATATTCAACTCCTCTTCCCACTTCCCTTCTAAAACATAATAGGATTTGGGGCCAGAGGGGGGACAGGGTATTTGTACAAAGGTAAAGAGTTTGTTTGAGGACGATGTACAGTATGTAGTTTCCCTCAGACCTGCAAGTACGTCCCTGTGGCAACAAACCTAATGCAGCCGTATTCTGATGTTTTCCAACACAGCAAAGTACTATGGATAATTTATTTGTGCTGCAAAAAAAACTTTTTGTATTAGAAATAGAAAAAGTCATGTTTCCAAATCAGTAGCAACAGCAACAACAATGTTTCTTACAAGAAAAAGGCGCTCAAAGCATTAGTCCGGAGATATTCTATGATGTTCTTATTGTCAACAAATCCAAAGAAAAGTCAAAAACCAACAATGAATGTATCTACTTATAAGTATTGTGTGTGTATCTTATGCCTCTGTGCCATAGAGCTTGTGCTGTCCAAAAACTATTTACAAGAGTGAGTGAAGTGCAAATTCTCAAAGAATGAATTGTGCATCGCTTGCAACCGCTATCTGCCCCGACTCAAGGTTCACAAAAGTTACTGCGATAATGATATTACAGCTCAAACATGTCCATAAATGTTGCAGGGGAGTGCAATTTGACCTGTTTCGCCTCTGATTGCAATTATCCTTGTGACAAGCCTCAAGAACACAATAGGCAGAACAATGTTGTACAAAAAAATTAATTCCTCAAAAATTTTAGTCAAGGAATTGGAATTTTCTGAGAATTATACCGTTTCTTTTTGTCTTATTTGTGCATGTTTAGCATCTGCTAAAAGCGTTTGTAAATTCCCCCCACAGAGTCAGACCTGTTAGCATAACCATGCTAACAGGTCTGTAATGATGTCTAGGGGTTATAATAATGTTGACCATGTTTACCATCATGCTATGCATGCTAACATATGCTAGCACAAAACACAAAACCTCAGCTATACTGAGGCTGGTGGGAATCGTATTCGTATTACCAATGCTTGAGTAGTCCTTTCTCTAAGTTTATCCGATTCTTAGCACACTGAGAGGATGTGACTCAATCCACGTGTTCGGCAACACCCACTTCCTGTTAGTCATTTTATCTGAATGAACAAATGCTCAATGGCATTTGCAGAGTGGGATGTAGCTGTTAACTGATGACACAACTAACATTGCTTTAAAATCAATGCATGTGTGTGTGTGTGTGTGTGTGTTTGCACATTTGATCTCTATCCTTTATTACCATATTGCCACTATCAAAACATGTCAGTCCTGTTTTGGTGGGTTTTTTTGGTGATCAATGGCAAGTTATTTCCATTCTGGGGGGGCACCCTGGCAGCCTAGGGGTCTAAGGCCCAACCATGTACTGCAACATCCCTGGTTCGTGTCTGAGCCGTCATTCTTTTGAGTATGTCCGATTTATTTTTCAAAAGTGATTGTGACAGTTTTGGATGGCACAGACAGATACTGGTGGTGGCGTCAGATCAGAAAACACTTCTGGGTTGTTCTCGAGGTCATGGACAAAACAAACATATTTTTTCTTTTCATTTTGAGGTTTTTAAGAAACAGGTTATTACACCTACCCCACTCAAAGTCAATATATCAAGTCCTAATGATTGTGCAAAACGTTCTCATAACTTATCGTCTTATTGCAAAGCACAAGATGGTTGTCCTTCATCCCAACAGATACAATAGCACTGAATGGCAGGTTGCACATTGGTGCAATCTTATCAAGGTCAAGATTCACGAAGGTCAAGGGTCATGTGTGGTTGTGACCTGTGACATGTTTTGAGGCATTGGTATGCCCTTGTTTTATAGTTGAAAGTAGAGCGATGATAGAACTTGAGTTGAGCGAGAGATGTGGGGATCTACATAGCAACAAAGGTCATTGGCCGGATTCAAATTGAGGATGTTGAGGTTCTTGGTCAACAGCTTAAACACTAGGAGACCTATGCACCACACAAATAATTCTTCTTATCAGAACTTTTAGTTTTAACACATTTTTATATTTTCTTATTTAAGTCAAGTAAAATTATTTGTATTATTTGCTTAATATCTGTTTTTAATTGGACATGATGCAAACACATGGAAATAGTATCATGAAATATTGAGGAGAGTCCTGCCTGTCTTAGTTTAGGGACATTATTGTGATTTTAAATACATTTGAAGAAAATTTGCAAGAAACAAATTCACAGTGGGAAAGAAAACATTTAGAATTAGTTGCTCTGCCCACTTTGCTTTCCCAAGACACATTGGGAATAGAAAAAGTGGCTATTGTCAATGCAACAATAGCCGCTGTCATGATTTGAATGATTGGATTTCAGGAGCAGTTCTTACTCCGTTAGATAGGCCTTGCTGTAATGGGTAGTAAAGATTTGAGCATAAAAATGTGGTAAAGCTTTTCTCTTTTTTTTCAAATGGGAAAGGATTCTCACTCTGCTCTTTACGCGTTCATTATCCCACATATTGACATTGCAGTATTTGTGGCTGTGCTGTGAGACCTAAATGTTTCCTTTCCGTGTAAGAGCAGAGTGGATATAAAAACGCGTTGTTAGGAGCGGCTTTATTGTTGCTCCGTGTTCCTTCCGGGACACAGAACCTCCGAGTGTTTGTAGGGTGAAGCTGGAGTACAGGGGGCTCAGGAGGATAGCCCCCGACCTCCTCCTCCCAATTGGAGCCAATTATTTCTCCTTCAATGAGCCTTGTGTCCATCTCTTTGCCCACAATCCTCTAAATCTCTGTAGTGTCACGGCTACTTGGATACAGCCAGCTGGAGAGGCCGAGGCTTTGGCACAGAATCAGACCGGGGAAGGTTGGGTTAAAAAGGAACTCTGTACCATCACACAGCATGATGCTCTGCGAGTCTCAATCCCACTTGTGTTAATGTACGTGGGTGTGTGCATTTGTGCTTGCATGTGTATGTATGCATGTGTTTTTTTGTGTTAAAGTGTGTGTGTGCGTGGATGTGTCAGAGCGTGGGTTCCTCAGTATGACCGTGCATGTATGTGTGTGGAGCTGCAGGAGGATGTTATATTTATGAGAGCCCGCCCGTGTAGCTCCAGAAGCACATGACTGCCACCAGTCGTCGGTGAGCTGCCACTACAGAGAGGGAGATCACTGATCATCCTGGAGACATCACTCAGCCCTGAGAGCTCCACAGGGACTCTGCTGGTAGTACTCACATGACTCAGGGTTCACAAGTAATGTTCAATTCATACCTTACCCTGGGTTAGAATCCCCACGGGATTATGTAACTTTTTGATTGACACAAGCTTTTACTTAGTGTTGGCACTGGATTTCTTCTTTAATGCCGCAACATGTACATATACTGTATTCCGCGATGGGTCTGGAGGCGCAGGTGCAAGAAACGAGGGCAGCAAAGTGTCGTTTGCCAACTTAAATTCAGTGTATTCAGACTTCTCATAGCAGGTCAACCTAATTATTTTCAGACCAACACAAACAAGGTATTTAATTCAAAACTCTAGATCAATGCTATGACCAATACACTGAATAAAAAGGAAATACAGGAACCTTGTAACATGTTCTGTTTCTTTAATGCACACTGCCTCTTTTACACAAGGTGATTACCAAGTTAATTCAAAATGTTCACTTATAAATACCTCTTAAATCAACATTCAAGAGGCAGTTGTGAGTAGTTATGTTGCTGAAGCTCTGAGTGGTGGTAAATCATATATTATTAGTTGTAATTAAAGCAGAAAAACATTGATCAACAAAGTTAATTGTTGATTGAGGGAACTAAACCCAATTTAGCAGAATGTTCTTTTTGACAAATTTAAAGGGTCAGTTCACCCAAATCTTTAATTTGCTTAGGTGCTAAGAGTGGTCCGGAGATCAACTGTATTGCAGATTATACTCTGGGAACCGTAAATGTCTGTACAAAGTTGTTGAGATATTTCTGTTTGGACCAAGCAGCTACTGTACCTCCGGGTCTGAAAAGTGAAGTCGATGCGGAAGTGCCTTAAAGCTGCATGCTTTCTTATGGCCAGCAGGGGGCGACTCCTCTGGTTGCATAAAAAGTCTGATTGTTAAGAAGTCTATGAGAAAATGTCCCTACTTCTCACTTGATTTATTACCTCAGTAAACATTTTCCTAAAGAGTTTATAGTCTCAATCAATACAGCATGATGTTCATTTTGTAAATGATGATCCCATTTAGAGTAAAATAGACAAAGCAGGGAATGCTTTAGGGCAGGGGTGTCAAACTCAAATACACAGTGGGCCAAAATTTAAAATTAAACAAAGTCACGGGCCAACGTTGAAAAAATGAACCTTTAATATGGACCCAAACAAGTTTTGCTTGACATTGAATATGAAACAAGCAACGCTTATGTAACTTAATAGTGAAGACATGCAAAATCGAATTTCAAATAAAAAAACATATCAATGGCATATTAAATAATGTTTTTTCTCTATTTGCAGCCTTCTGAGGTAAATATCAAAATAAACTTTTTCATAGTGTCGTCTAATGTTGTACTCCTTTGTTACAGACACGTTGGCACCACAAATAAGACAAACGGGTCTGTCTTTTACATATGTAAACAGATATTCTGCCTCCCACCTGTCCAAAAAAGTTCTGTTTTCTGCCTTTCTTTTCGCCATTTTTGGGAAGGCGTAACATGGTGACAATTGTAGTATGAGGTCACGACGTGAGCTGAAAGAGAAGCACGGGGAGGCTTGGTGAGCGGGGGCTTTCCTGCCGAAGCACAGATCACTACTGACACAGAGTAAAGGAAATGTCTGGGTCCTGTCATGATTGACGCGCCAAAACATTAGAAGAGCATTATGGGATTTGTAGTATTAGCGGTGAATGCGCTGTTCTGTACCGGCGGGCCAGGTCTAATATTAATTTTATATTGCCTCGCGGGCCAAATATAATTACACTGCGGGCCAAATTTGGCCCGCGGGCCAGAGTTTGACACCCCTGCTTTAGGGCGTGGCTACCTTGTGTTTGACAGGTCGCTACTATGCATTTGTTCGGTTTGGGTGTTGTCTATGTTTTTGTCTTACAACTTTAAGTGTGTTTTCACTTCCTGAAAGTGTAACATTTTAGTTGCCTAAAAATGTTTTGTTTAGCGCTAAGATTGTACTTATCTCCTCCCTCTTGTCTCTCTTCGGGTTGCAAAAAACCAAGATGGCGAAGGCCAAAGTGCCAAACTTTGGACGTAAGTGGTGGACCAACACACATTACCATCCTTAGAGCGATGACTCTCGCATGGCTTAAAACTCAACAGCAATATATTTTCAAGAAAAAATAAATGAAAATGATGTTCTTAGTAGTTCAATGTGACAAAGTTACTAACAGTACATGCACTTTGCTTTGCCCATGAGCTGTCCACTTGATGCAGAAGTGAAGTGTATCAAATGTACTTCTGTGTGTTGTATGCAGCAGAAAGTGTCAGCATAATATGCTGTTTGCTCTTCTTCACGATGACACTGCTCTCCTGTCAGTGTGTGTGACGTACCTGTCTGTCTGGTTAAAGCTCTGACAGACTGATCTCAGCTCCCTGAAGTACACACTGCTTTGATCATATGTATTAGTGCTGAAGATTCAACCCTCGACAGCCTGTTTGTTTCCCTGAGCTGAGGACAGGAACTCAAAGGGGAAAAAAGAACATTTATCAGAGAACACAAACACAGTGGCAGAGAGAAGAAGATGAGAAGCGGAGATGGGAAAAGTTAAACCTTTACACTCCCACAGAGGTAAGAAACGACTGTACTGTATTTGGCTACAGTATGTGATCTTTTAAAATACACAAGCAAAGCATTATTATGACTTAAATTTAGTTGGAATTCTCCATTTGGAGAATATACTGAGGTGAGTTCAGAATAACTTGTGATGCCATTACAAAGTGTGGGCTTTTTACAACATTAAAAGAAGACAATGTGAGAGCTTGTGAGCTCCAGGAGACTGACAATATGACAGTGTGTGAGCTTTGACAACACGATATTACTCCTCCAATCCTGCCAGTGTCGGTTTGTGCTGGAAGAGCCCATGTTTCTTGTTTGGTGCCACAAAACAAGCGAGCTAAATGCGCACCTGCTCCGAGCCAGGAGTTCCACAGTACAAAAGCCAGTGAGAACTGAATTATTACAATCCCCTTAAAGACAGGATGTTGCATTTGCTACAAAGATACGACTGGCAAATATTTTATATTTCTCTTTGTGTCAACAAATACCATGAAAAGACCTTAACCCACAAAGTGTTAGTCCATCTGACTTCCCTACTCTCTCTCTGTGGCACTGCGTCTGTTGGTTCCTGCTGAACATGAAACATATTTAAAAACAGATATATATATTTTAAATTTTAAAGAGGTTCTCCGTAATATCCTCAAACAGCTGCTGACTGTGGGTTTTTTCTTAAACGTTACCCAGACATGAGGAAATAGGACATTTGTTTGGGACTATTTTCAGCAGCGGATTATTCCACATTCATATTTGAAGCAGCAGGACAAAGTATTTTTGGATTGAGTCAAAAATAAATACAGTGTGTGTGTGTGTGTGTGTGTGTGTGTGTGTGTGTTCATGGCAATGAATGAACATGTCACTCAGTGCAACAGTGTGGCTCATTAATGTGTTTTTTTATATTTTCTATACATCAATGAAGCTGTATGGCACGGAGGAAGAAGATATATCAGGCTTTGATATACAGGCAATACTCGTTACCTACTTGTATTTTGAGTAGTAGATGAATATTACCTTTTTTTTATGTGAAAATCCATCTTTGTATCACTTTTTGGTCCACTATCTACACTTAGTGGCCTTATGTCACCTATAAAACTCAGCTTTATATTGGAACAGCTCTCCAGAGTGTACATCTCTCTCAAGATTATGTTGGATGTCAGTGTAGTCAAGCACATAATACTGGTGTTGCAACTAACATATTTATCTATTCCTCTTGTCACGACTGTATGAAAACAGTAGTTTTTTGCAGTTGTCAGTGTGTATTAATCTTACACTTCCAATCCCTGTTTTAAGATTTGGAATAAATTTTTTATTTATTTATTAATTTGTGAAATATTTCTGTTATGTTGCTGCAGCACCCTGGAGGCAGTATTAATACCTTTCAAACCTCCTAAAAATTCTGTTAGCACACGTAATGCAGCTTCGATTAAATATTTTATCAACATGCTTATCTTGAATCTCATGCAATCCACGCATTATTTATTCATTTGTTTAGTTATAATTATTCTCTAAGACTTCTGTAATTATTCCCGGTTGAAATGTACTCAACCCCCTTCATACTCCTCTAGACCCTACTCATTCAGTGGGGTCTAGAGGGGTATGAAGGGGGTGGGTGGGGGTCAATGTGAGAGTGTGGAGGTGGCGGTAGAGAGGGAGGGAGAGAAAAAGGAGGGACAAATAAATAAAGTATGAGAGAGAGAAGCGTGAGTGAGAACGTAAGAGGAGTGGGCCTGAAGGAATGAGGGTAAGGGATTAAAGTTATTGTACATTTATGATTTAACCATGTATCAGTGTAGTGCCTCACTGAAAAAAAAAAAAAAAAAATTACACAAAAAAAAAACTTTCTGTGAATACATATTTTATTAGTTTTCATACAATTTTGGCTCCTGTTGACTAACGCATGACATTTTTCATTGTTATGTATAGGCAACGCAAAGCACTTGGTGGATTAGAATGTATTCTCAGCAGGGAAGGCTGCCCTGGATACGTGCGAGCATCCCAGGCACCCCCCTAAAGTATTACGCTTGGAATGACAAAATACTTTATGGGCGGCTGTGGCTCGGGAGGGTCGGTGGTTTGATCCCCAGTCGATCAGTCAGCATGTCAAAGTGTCCTTGGGCAAGATACTGAACCCCAAATTGCTCCCGATGGCCAACGGTGTGTGTGAGTGTGTGTTCATCACTACTAACGAGTTGATGTGCGCCTTGTGTAGTGGCCTCTGACTGTATGAATGAATGGGTGAATGCATTGATGAATGATGATGCATTGGTGAATGTGTTGATCGCAAAGATTGGAAAAGTGCTGTATAAATGGAGTCCATTTACCATTTATCTCCACTGTGACAACGGTCTCTGTTCCTTTCCAACTTTATACTATAGATCAATATTCTGTCACTACTGTCCATGTTTTTAGACTGTCATCTTGACTGTCCTGCCTTTTAGCCGTGCCAGCAGTGTGGCAATGTCAACTTTAAGTTAAAGTGATAAATGTTGTTTGCTGCTTTAGTTTGGTTAAGTTTGATGAGTGAAAGCAAAGCCATTCCTACCAAATAACCGCCCAGCAGAAAACTGCCATCTTGTGCTACTCATAGAAGTACTCTAGTAGTAATTATAGGTCATTTTAGGATAACACAACACTATGATCATTTGCAGTTCATTTACTGTGAATTTACAAAAGTGTCTTACGGTGTATCATAATAATTGTAAAATACTGTTTAATATTCATCCTTCACATTAACACTATGACTTTTCCTAAAATGGGTTTATTTATCATCTATTGAATTTTTGGAGGTGTAGGATAAAAAGAAAAAAATATGATCCCCGCCGGAAGGGGTAATTTTTACCCCTCGTAGAAACAGCTGTATAAGGCATTCACAGGTTGCCTAGCAACGCCTATTGTTTAGTTGTCTTTTGATAAGCATGCTGTCATATCACGAGTTAGACTTAGCTAGATTTGATAGATACACATGGACAGAATCTGATGTGAGAGCACACACCTCCTCACTTCATCACAGACACCCTCCAACACTGTCACAGGACAGGTGAGCCCAGCCACACACAGTTTATAGCTAACTAATTATAAATATTTATGTCGCCTCAGTCGTTCATCTGTGCGAGCTGCATGACACTGACAAGGATGGAGAGAGGGAGAAAGAGAGAGGTAGAGAAAGAGAGGGAGAGAGAGAAAGAGGAGAGGGAGAGAGAGGGATAGAAAGAGAGAGAGGGAGAGAGAGAAAGAGGGAGAGAGAGAGACAGAGAGAGAGAGAGAGAGAGAGAGAGCGATAGAGACAGAGAGAGAGAGAGAGAGAGCGATAGAGACAGAGAGAGAGAGAGAGAGAGAGAGAGCGAGAGAGG
>CALSBV010010145.1:1057546-1069485 GCA_943590825.1 Bovichtus diacanthus
AGAGAGAGAGAGAGAGGGAGAGAGGTAGAGAGAGAGACAGAGAGAGAGGGAGAGAGAGGGAGAGAGAGAGACAGAGGGAGAGAGAGAGAGAGAGAGAGAAAGAGAGAGAAAGAGACAGAGGGAGAGAGAGAGAGAGAGAGAGACAGAGAGAGAGACAGAGGGAGAGAGACAGAGAGACAGAGGGAGAGAGACAGAGAGAGAGAGAGAGAGAGAGACAGAGGGATAGTTCAACCAAGGAGGTAACGTTAAGCTTATGTCCAGTATTTTTTTAATCTGCATGATTATTGAAGTGTTGACATTTGATATAATGTTTCATTAGGTCAGGTCCTCTTACAGGAGGCAGCTCAAGCTCCATTAGCCGCTGGTTTAACTCAGCTTTGTAATACAGATGTTCCAAATATTATTGGTTTTACAAAGTCAGAAGCATAAATGATTGAGGACTATTTTATTGAATATGGATTCTCTTGTGTTTTCTACGTTATTTTTTTTATTTGTTTGGAAATAAATGCAAAAGTAGCCAATCCTATTCCCCTCTGAAAATAAACAGTAACATTCTGGCATATACTGTAAAAGCACCGTAAGACCCACAGTTATCCTTCTGTCATATACTATAATCCAGTATATGGTATTATACTGGATTATATACTGGTAAAATAAATGCTGCCAGCAACAGTGAACTTCTTTACATCGAAGACAAAAAAAGCTAAATTTTCATAAAAGCTATGCCAAGTAGTTCATTACACGTGCTGTTGCTATTGTTGTCTGGAACTCAGCTAAGGAACTATTCATGCCAATAAAACAATCGCTTGAATCATTCTGAATTGTAAATCAACACATTGTCATAGATTTCTCTTCAGCAGAATGTCAATGCTGTGACTAACACACTTATTGAATACGTCCTGAAATCCAGAGGTCTGGGCAAACACTGTTCAACCTCATGACTAACGACGTGAACATGAGCCACACAAGGCTCCTGTGGAACAGTGAGTGTGACTCCAACATCCATGTGTCACTCCAACATCCATGTGTACACACGAGCTCAGTCACGGACTGAACCATAACTTCCCACAGTTTATTCAATGGGTGATTTGTACCATTGAGTCCTAACTGTTTGCAAACCATGTCTGTATTAATATAATTGTATGTGGATCTACCAATCACAGCGATTCCATTGGAATGAATTGAATTTGGTGCAAAATGTATCTTTGAAGGCTTGTGTTTTACTGGCCTCTAATAAAGACCACCAGAGAGGATACACTCATGTTCACTTAATGTGGTATGTGTTTGATCTCGGAGACCTGCAATTCCTCTAAAACAATACTTACAGCTCATCCCTGTGTTAAATTGTATTGAAGTGTTCAATGTCTTCTCTTTTGGATGTAAAAGATGAAATTACTACTGTTGCCCCCAAACGCGTCTTCTTCATACTACGACACTACGCATGTGTCCGATGCACACTTTCCCTACTGTTAAAACCTACTTACTGTAACTCTATGCACCAAAATAGAGCTCTTTGTCCATCAGTCCTTATCTTATCACCAGCCCGGCGTGTAACAGTTGCCTCTGGTTGCAGTTCAAAGTGTCCTCGACTTCAATTCAGACAGAGCGAGCTCAGTGTATTTCAGTGTTTTGATGGCTTTCCAGGGTCAGGGCACTTGTCTGCTCCTTTGTCTCTTCATCTCCAACTGGCAGTGGGTGGTATGACTCACACTACAACACATTCACTGTCATCAGCGCTCGTTTTTTTCTGTCCCTCTCAAAAAAAACTATTCACGCAGACTCATACCTTTGGCATGAAAGGCCTCCAGCATCCTCTATTCAAATGCAAATTGATTATTTGTTTGAATATTGAATATTTCGACAACAGTATCACACTACAATTAGATTCAGAGAAGCTCATTATCCATGTGGCTTAGCACACCATGGGACCCAGAGTGCACAGCCTCCCACAGGAGGTGGGTTTTACAGATCTGTGCTTGTCACTTACAGTATTTTGTGTTTCATATTATAAAGGTGATACACAGGTTATGTTACCTCCGGTTAAATTTTCCATGAAATATCTTTGCTAATGTTGTGATATTACTGTAGGCTACCAACTATTACAACAATAAATCTTAATGCTTAAATACTTCAGTCCTATTCAGGCATTTGTGATCTTGAAGTACATTTTGTCCAATATTTCCTCAAATAGTGGTGGAACTAGAAGAAGGATTGCTAGTGCTCAAATAACCACAATTTATTAAACAATATGTAACATTCCAAATCACTGTTACGAACGGAGGTACAATAAAAATATCATACATTTTGCAAGACACTCCAGGTGAATAGCGAAATATTTTTTACTAATTAATATCACCATTAAACTACTGCAGTGGATTACTGACCTTAAGACATAGTAATAGAATAGACAACATTAGTAAAATGAACTGTTGTGTTATAATGTGTTGTTATGGAAGCAAAATAGACAAAAAATCTAGAATTGTTCAGGGCATATAAAAATGTTTTTGCGAGTCTCGCCTTAAAGATGTTCCTATATGGATCAAATGACAATGTGTAATGTTAAAGGTACCACTCACCACAGAGAATTATCCCCACATCACATCACTCTGCAGTTCGCCTCAGCTCTATAAAGCATAGCCTCTTTCAGCTCATTGTTTTGGTTTTTCAGTTGTACCCACACATGTACAGTTTGTTCCCTCTCATTAACCTCCTTCACATCAGCAGCAGCTGCCTTGTCTACAAGGCCTCTGTGCTACAACTGGTCAACACCAGACACAGACAGTCTGAGACCAGCTGCTGCCTTCGGCAGCGAAAGAGAAACCAAAACGGTCGGACCTGACATGATATATATATTAAAATATTGAATGCTCCGTTTTATAACACAATGTGTAATACAAACAAGTTTTACGGAATGTATTAAGATTTTATAGAAAGCTTTTTTTAATTAAATTATTTTAATCCACATGATCAGACACACGCACACACACACACGCATACGCACACACACACACTCACACACACACACACACACACATGTACACACACACACACACACAAACGCACACACAAACATAAACACACACACCCACACACACACGCATACACACTCTCACACACACACACACACACTCACACAAATGCACACACAAACACACACACACACACTCACACAAACGCAAACACACACACACAACAAGACTCACTTAGATCCTAGTGGGACTGATAGTGAGGGAGAGAGACTTCCCGATTATGCTCACAAAGATACAGCAGACAGTTTATTGTGAGTCATAAAATCTTACATACCACAAAACTCTGTGTAAAAAAAAGATCTGTACCAGCTGCAGGTAGAAAAGAAGATGAACTGATCTAATGATTTCCACTAAATGGAGGTACAGCAGCATGTTATGACCTTGCTCTCTGCATTGTGTAGGGACATTTTTAGATAGTCAATCATATTTAATATAATGCATTACGTTGTGATAAATAGTAATGAAAATAAAACATCTCCAATTCTCAACACTTATGTTCGCAGATTTGGAAAATGGCAGCCAGTGGCCACGAGCAGAGGGGAAGGGTTGGAGAGATGGCAGAAGCCAAGAGGGAGTATGCAACTGTACACTTGAGTCAATAGGGAGTGGCAGACTGGTGAGGAGAAAATGAGGCGAGGGAGATGAAAAGAGAGCGACGGAAAGAGAGGCAGACAGGAGAGGGGGAAAGAAAATCAATAAAGTCATCAAACATGCATTGCACATCGAAATGACTTCTTAAGTCCCATCAGCAAAGCAAGTGGAAGATGAAATGCAGTAGGGAACCTGGACGGTGACTTCTATGTGTCCTTCAACAGCACTGACTCAATCATTGAGCTAACCTCTGTTCCCCGCTCACTCTTCTTCTATGAGTATGTTTTCTCTTATGTGGCGTATTTGAACTTTAATGGAAAATTGATCTAGCGCCATCGTCAGGCAATACAAATGGTTTTCTTTCTTTCTCCCAACTTCTGGAATGGTGTCGATGTAGTAGCCTACTTCATGGTTTGACACTATGTTTTTACTAGCCTCACCACAGACCTGTGAATTGCTGCCCACTTTAGTGATTCAAATACACCCGAGGCTGTTTCCCTGGTTGGATAACAACCAAGCCAATCGGGGCTTTGTAGGCAGGGTTAAGATCGGAGATGATAACTTCCTGTGCCGTTCAGAAAAATACCTAAAGAAAAATGCAATAGTGACGTGACAGATACTGTATGTCACTACTGTCTGGTCACAGAAAAGAGAAAGCAGCTAACATGAACTTAGCAACAGAGGGACAATGACATGGTTGTTTGTTCATATTATCAGGATAGGTTTTGTTTTCTTCTAATCCAGGGCTTCTCAACGGGGGCGGTAAGTAAATATTGCTTCCTCTGGGGGGTGCTGGAAGCAATATTTTTGAAAGGGGGGCATCTATGTGTTTTTGGGGGGCGTTTGTTATATAGGCTATGCTATGTTGTTAAATCTAAGATTTGAAAAAAAGAGTGAGGCAAAGTCCTTGTATGTGTAAATTTACTTGGCAATAAACCAAATTCTGAATTGATTCTGACCTGTGTTCAGGCAACTTTGTGTGTTTTTAGACTTTTACTTTTATTTTGCTGAGCGATAAAGTGCTGCTTGAAAACAAAGAAAAAAAACAGCGCCACCCCCTCAGCCGCCACTACTCGAAAGCATGAATGTGTTTCCAAGGATCCACCATGAACGCCGTGTTATTGACGTGGTTACAGATTTACAAGAAGGGTGTTCTTACCTGTAGTCCAGACACACACACACACACACACACACACACACACACACACACACACTATAACACTATTCAATTCAAGTGCCTTTATTGACATAACTGTAGACAAAAGGCTACAACGTTGCAAAAGCAAAATGATTTTAATAATATTTATTATTATTTAGAAATGTTATTATGTAACTTCAATCTCAGAGAATTTGAGTTTTTATAATAACATAATATAGCATCCTAATAATAAGAAAAATAATCTAAGAATTTAAATACAACATTTATATAATCAATATGTAATATAGATAATAAATACAAAAAATAATAATCCTAATAATACAAACAGAATAATACTCAATATTAAAATTCAGGGGAGACAATTAGCCTACATTTTATTTGATGGGGGGGACCTGGATAATGGAGAGGGGGGCGCTGGCCCAAAAAAGGTTGAGAACCCCTGATCTAATCTCATAAAGTCCGAGGCATGAATAGGCATTATGGAGGTATTCTAAATTTACCTTGGGGTGTCATTTTTAGTGTTTTTGCCTGATTTGGGCGAGGGTTTGAGGGGCTTTTGTGTATAGTTCACATGTTTAAACAAGCCGATGTATACACTGCCTGTTTTTTTCTGTTTATTTAATCCCCTGCTTTATCTAATTCCTTGCTCATTCTATCATTTCCTTTCCTTTCTTCTCCATCATGTCTCATCATCTCTCCATCGCTCTTCTCTCGGGTTAGTGTATTGTTTTGAGTGTCCGGAGGGCTGCGTGTTTACTCGAGGGCCAAAGTCATAATTTCTGTTGGAACTGGGTCCATGCCTTTGAGGTTGAGGGGCTAGTGGTGGTGATGGGCTCGTAGACGCTGCTTCACACAAGTGCTGAATACTGACAGGAATGGGCCGTTCAAGGGTTCACACTCCAAATGAGGTTGCAGCGCCTCAGCCGTTCACTGGCATTCAGACAGCCTTGCTCTCATTCTTATTCAGCCCTCAGCTTTCAGTATAGGCTGCCATTGTTGACCAGCTTAATAGCTTTCTCACAGAGCCTAGGATACGTCTTTGATGAGTCAATAAAAACACTTTGCATTGCCAAACAAGCCAAGCCAAAATCTCATCAGGGAAGTGATGTATTGCATTGTATCTTTTCTGCATTATGCTGCATATTCACCTTTCTCTCTGCATTATCTCTGGTAGCCTGTGACATACCAAGGTCTGAATACCATACTGTGAATAAGATAGAGGTTCATACTGAGAACAGCTGTTTAGTCTCTATGAGATGGCTCCATTTAGATAATGTTCATTGTCCCCATCATACAAATATGTAAGGAAATTAACAACACACTGGTAGTTTGGCCTTCTAGTTCAGGGGTCCCCAACCACCGGGCTGTAGACCAGTACCGGGCCGTGGATCATGTGGTAGCGGTCCACATGGAAAGAATAAAACGTATTTTTTTTGTGTTGGTAATATTTATTGTTAACATCTTTATGTATTATATTATATATATTACAATATAATAATAATATAAATAAAGTGTAGAATATAAAATGGAATAATTACATTTACATTGTATATGTAATAATTAAATGATATGTTTTGCACTTTGTTATGCCTGCCCCCCCGGTCCATCGAAAAATTGTCTTGCATGAAACTGGTCCGTGGTGCAAAAAGGTCGGGGACCACTGAGCTAATTAGATAGTACACATCACATGCAACACATTGACATTTTGACCTTAAGATGACACTAAAGGGAAGCTCACGGAGGACCTAACGTACGGATGTAGGTATTAATAACCTGTTTGTTCACAGGTTTTAATAAAAGAGTGTCAGCGTCAGGGTAGAAAAATCTTGTTGATAGGCTATTTTATGCATAAGTACTGCCAAAAATATACAGATAATGTGAAACAATAAAAAAGAAAATTTTCATAGATTTAGTCAAACTTTTATATCAATTTCTAAGTGGTTTTAGGGATGTATGTCAATGACAGGCATTATAGACACTGCTATCCTTGGAAAGTGTTGCATTAATTCCAAGAGCGTATGATGTCTGTGTGTTTCAATTTGTAAATTGTTAGCCACAATAGCGCATGGTCCCAGGGTTGCCGGGTCAGCCGGTCCACCCTTTTAGCCCAGGCTGAAATATTGTAAATATCAGATGGATTTCCATGAAATGTTATGCAGATATTCATAGTTCCCTGAGATGAAATGTATTGACTCTGATGATCCTTTGAATGATTTGATTGGATTCAAATTGAAAGGTTAAAGGAAAATTCCTATTTATTACAAGCTTGTTTTCTTTTTTTTTTTTTTTTCATTATTTCTATCAGTTACGATGACTTTGTTTGCAACCAAAGTAATTGCAGAGATCTGAGAACATCGGTACAATAATGTTACAATGACGCACAACGGGTTGGAAAATCAGAGGTAAACTATGGAGTATGTATGTATGTAATATGTAATATGTTTCAATTAGTTTGGCTAATAATTTGACTGTTTGCCATTGTTTTCCTATCCTAATACTTTTAAATGACCTGGAGATTTGTCGGACTGCTTGTGTTTATTGCCCTGTAGGACTTTTCTTGAGCAAAGTTGCTGTCTACCCACATGTCAGCAATTAATTCTGTGGGTACAATGTGATTAGTATTGATAAAGAAATTATGGCCAACACTACAAATATAAGACCCAAGTTGTGTGCAAGCAGAATTTCTATTTAAAGTGTCTTGTGCACATTAGGACATTTTGACCTTATAAAGGTCATGTCTAGTCAAACCTGTGAAAGGCCTGTGAGTGTGGGAGAGACGTCTGCTGTATTCATTGCTTCTGTCTCTCAAGAAAAAGCTTTGCATTCCCATGAATGCATGTCTGTTTGGGAGGATTCAATGAGCTGCCAGGGGAGGAGAGGGAGGAACAGGAAATAACAGAAATGTTTTTTGCTCTTACAACCAAACCAGTATGTAGATATACAAACTAGCATGCAGGCACAAACAAAAAACATGTCTTATCTGGTACTCAGAGTAACTCTGTGCATCCACATGCACATTTTTTAAGTGCAACTGAAGAAATGTGAACAAGGACACTTGTGTGATTTGATAGGAAAGTTGGGTTTGGTCCATATTCATATGAATAGGTTCAATGTGTCTGAGGCCAATGTTAATGTTAATCTTCTATTGGAAGTAGTCTATCACACATGAATCAGGAGGGGGACGCAAGCACAGAGCATAGTGACAGATGGACAATGGTGTGAGAGTTACAGTTCAAGAGGCAGGAAGGCATGATTAACTGGTAGGTTGGTCTGGAATGACACAGAATAGATAGATACGATGATGTCAGTTAATGAAGAAGAAGGAGGAGGGAGGCAGATGAGGCTGAGGACGTAAAAAACATCAAGGGGGAAAATCAGCTTCATTAGTCTCCTAGTTTATTATAAAAGTAGTCAAATGTGTTTGCCATGATGTAAAGTAAGTGTCAAGGTCAACATGGTTATCTGGCAAGGTACATATCCTGTTTAAATAGAGCTAGACCATCAAATGCACTGTAATATAATGTCCAATAGAGGAAGCTCAGAGGAGCTAAATAGATTTAGCCCAAACCCAGCAGCGCAAGCATATTTTCTACTGCTCTCACCAGAAGCAAGCAAGGCTTTTTACTGCTGTCTTTATCAGGGATTTTACGCTTACAAAATGACCAGCTCAGCAAAGGACTGAGATGGGAGACAGGGACAAAAGAAAAGTGGGGAGAAAAAATAACATTGGGAAGGCTGACGGAGAATGGGACTGTACAGCTTGACTGGTTGAACCATACAGATGTGAAGATAATATATATATTATATTATATTCAAAGAGCTGTTTGAGCAGTGCTTCTCATTCAGAAGAGGGTTATACTGTAAACAATGTGTTCGGTGCAACATCTATGACCTTCCTCAATTTGGGCCTCTCCAATTTTCTTAGTTCTCTCAAAGGTCACCTTCAACACTTTCGATGACTGCAACGATGTGCCGGATCTTGCTGGAAAAAGATACGGGACCTCTCGGCTTGGACTGTCTGCGTTTCTACTACCTGCTTGTGCAGATATGGTACCTCTCTTGGTACAGAAACAAAATAATAACAAAATAACACCTGAGCAAGTGGCCGTTTGTGCAGTGAAATGTTGAAATGAGTATAGCTAAACTAGGGGCTGTTGTGCGTCTGTCTATTGTACTGAAACGGAGCAGACAGACGGACATATTGCGGTGTCTAGCCGTCTGTCAGCAGCAGCAGATGGATTTTAATTCCCCGCCCTCCATAGTGAGTGAGGGGAATCTGCCAGTAGGTACATTTAATAAGTGCAAAACACATATACAGCGGGATATTTGCGTGATTTAAACAACTGCTATGCAGAGTACGTACAATAACGAGGGGGGTCTCTGTGAGACGCTTGTCGATGGATACATTTAGTCCAATGGGGATTCCCAGTTAGACTGCTTGCTTTTCATGCTTGTAAATAGAACTTTTGGCCCTATTCCATTCCACTCAACTGTAGAATTGTAGCAATCCAGAGACAGACGGGAAACGACACGAGAGAGATTGAGGGAGAATAAGAGAGAGAGAGAGAGAGAGAGAGAGAGAAAACCTGCGTAAACAGCTGTTTCTACGTACCTCCCCTGATGATTTTTAGTGATTACTGTGAATGTTCTGATTAATAAATGTAAATAATGCTTTGTTTGTGATGACAGTTTTGTTCAGTTTTGTTGTTTTTGAAGCGCGCTGTGACTCTTTCTCTCCCCCTGACCCACAGGAACATCCCCCTCTCTGTGTTCCAGGGCCTCCTGATTTACAAATGAAGCACTGTGGTTAAGGTGAGGCAACTAAAACTCTTTGTTGAGGTTAATGCAAGTTGATAACCATTAATATAAACGCAAACATTAATCACAGGCTTATAACAGGACTCAAACTCAGAGTGTATGAAAGTTGGACATACTTTGCACCCACTCTTAATTTCCATCCCGCTACATAAAGGGCACACTACTGCTGGCCTGGACATTGGCATTGGATGTAATTCGTGAGGTGCGGAATGGTCCAATATGAAATTATCTCCTAGGTATACTGAGCTAGCAAATGCACTAATCGCTGCAATGCCACTGAAATTAATAATGCCGGTGTGACCGAGCCCTTAGTCATAGGGGAGATGTCTGCACCATCCACAGTAAATGGCAAATGGACTTACATTTACATAGCGCCTCAAACTGCTTTTACACTACATGCCAGCATTTACCCATTCACACACATACACTGACGGCAGGGCTCCCATACAAGGCTGCCGTCATCATAATCTAATGCTCATTTACTCACACACGGATGGCTGTGCCTTCAGGAGCAATATTGGGATTCAGTATCTTGCCCAACGACACTTCGAAATGCGGACTGGAGTAGATCAAATTGGGAATCGAGCCACTGATATTCTGATTAGTGTACGACCCACCTCTAACTCCTGAGCCAGAGCAGCCCAATACTTGCCAGCGTTCTCTGTAAAGCTGTAGGGTATAACAGCAAAAAAATATTTCCACCATCTATCGATGTTTTATGACTTCAGCAAATGATCTGCAGGGAGAGTTTTCTGAGGCCAACCTCAGGGAAGATATCGGGTCAGATGTTGGAGTACAAAACATATTTCTTGAAGACAAGACAATTCTACTAGAGTTTACCCTCCGATTATTTCACTGTAACATGGTGCTGGGCTTGAAGCTTGTTTTTATGAGCCAGCTAAAGAAATGCAATACATAAAAGCAAAGATTCAGGCTTCTCAGGCCAGACAGCAGCACACCTAGCTGGCTGACAAACGTAGCCCCCGCATTGACTCTGCCCCCTTTACATGCAGAGTCACGACACTGCAGTGAGTTTCACTGAGCACTTATTCTGTGTGTGGGTGTGTTGGGCAACAGGTGACCTAAAAAATACTTTCTTAAGATATAACATTCCTAAGAGCAATCAGAACAAGGTGGGCTTTTGATTAATACTCTAAGTCTGTTTTTTGTTGAACATCTTTCCTGGGAAATATTGGCTTTCTTACAGAGAGTTAGATGGCAAAGTATGGAGCGAGTGTCAGGAGGCAATTAGCTTAGCTTAGCTTAGGAAAAAAAAATTGAAGCAGTGGGCCACGCCGTGTCCAAAGTTGAACCAATACCTCTAAAACTCACTAATGAGCATGTTGCATCTGCTTTGTTTAATCTCTACACAAACAGAACACATTCGTTTTGGAGGTTATGTGCTGAGATACTTCTTGTTGTCACAGTGAGGAGACCAACACCAGCGCTCACCGACCATATCTGGCAACCGTTGCACAGAAGTACCTGGCAGACTGTTTTTTGCTGAGAAATAAATGCATATGCTTCCTTCTGAAACATAAATACTTGTTTTAAATTTTTGTTTGTGGATTAACCAAAGAAATTTAGTTAATGAAAGAGTTTTGGTTGTGATGGGCATTTCTTTTAACTTCAGAGAGAACCAATAGCCCCCCCCCCGCTTCCTGTCTGTATGCTAAGTTGGGCAAACTGACTCCTGGCTTTAGCTACGTATTTAAAGCTGCATTAATCAACATATTAATCAAAATAAAAATAAAATAAAATTAATAAAAATCCACAGCCGTCACTTGGCTAACTGGGTGACCACTAGCTCCTGATGAAGTGCCACTCCCTGAGGCAACTGATCCAGCTCCGAAGAGCTGCCGCTTTTCGTCGTCAGCGGCAGGGTTAGAAGTGTCTCCTGTGGATGACTGTCCCAACGGCTTCACTGTGTCACTCCCTGCCTAGTCGCCGTGCTGCGCTCTCTTCTTCTTCTCTGAATTTATTGCTGGATTGCAAACCAACTTTAAAGGTGCATACTGCCACCAACCGTATCGGAGTGTGTAGATGCTGAACTTAAGTCGATGAAATCAATTTGGCTTCGTAACATGGGCAAATAATTTATCGGCCATAATTTTTCACAATCGGAATACTAAATAATAATATAGATTTCCCATTATCGGACAATAATTTATATAATATGCATCCCTACATGTCAGAGGTGTAAAAGCGTGTGTGTGTATGTGAGAGTATGATTGTGCATGTAAAAGGGTATGGTTGTGTCTTTGTGAGAGTATCATAGAAAAATGGCCTAAATGGCCCCTCCGAGAACCATCACCTTACCGTGGTGGAGGGGTTTGGGTGCT
>CALSBV010010145.1:1076801-1087940 GCA_943590825.1 Bovichtus diacanthus
ACCCGCGACAGTAGTTCACCTGCTATTTTGTGAGGAAGCACATATTAATTTCTACTTTGTGTGACCAGGCACTAATTTAGCCGATGATAAACAGGAGAGGATAATACCAAAGTGATAACAGCTGAACGCCAATTAAAGGTTTTTGTAAAAAGGATTAAATGAGGTGAGACTTTTTTTTTATTTCTTAATGAATATAACTTGTCAGTGCGTGCCTCCCTTTGTGTGCACTGCTGAATAGACATGCAAAAAAATAAAAAATAAAGCTTTGCGAATCGTTGTATGCTGCAAACACCAGCCCTTCTACACTCATGGCTAGTTTAGGAAACGCTGAGTTGATTTACAGAGTTGTCGTCATGTGACCGCTTAGCGTGATTGCATTTGTTAAGGGTAGTGAAGCCTGACAACGAAAAGATACCAGAGTATGTTGAACTTGCTTTGTAGAACAGACCTCGTTTACTTCGAGCCAGTGCATCTATAGCTGGATTGCTGAAACACCTTGATAGTGAAGCATACGTCCTGATAGAGGCTTGATATCTTGTTTTTTCTGCGTTTTTACTCAAATGTATTATAGATGAGTGAACCACCAACGGACTGAGTATCCTTATTGTGACCTCTACATTCATTGCACCAGTAAAACTCAGTCTTATAAAACAGTGCCTTTTGTCACAGCTGGAGAGTTTTATAGAGCCTCAGAAAGTCGGTTGGTTCGTTACCGTTTGCTGTCGAGATGTTAGCGTCTCCCAGATTCACACCACCATTTTTGCTATACCCTCGGCTCATTTCAGTTCACCTGCCACAGTTTACATGTGGGCACAGTAATCACAAGATTCACTGAACTATTTGAACAATAATCACTACACGTACGTATAAGGCTTTCTCTTGTGTTGTACAAGAGCCTATAAAAGAGAGAATTCAGCCCCCCCCAAGACTTTTCCCAACTTCACTCGTGGATCCAGGGTTTCTGAAGGGGATGAAAACAGTTGTTTCCAGAAGTCACATTATGAGTTGAATTGAAATCGGTCTGTAATCATTGGGCAACACATGATTTCTGTATCTTGAAGACTCAACGGCCTATAGTTTTTGAATTATATAAAAAGAAAAACAAAACACAAAACTACATCATAAAGATAAAGATGCTCCAAACAAATCTGAGACAATGTTACTGAAAAACCAGTGGAAGGAAAAAAAATACGGTATTTCTAAAGCAGTAAATATCTTTCAGTGTCTTTTGAAGACATTTTGAAGACAGTGATTTAGCCTTGAACTAGTTTAAGTATTGACACAAAGATGTCTTACTCACCCTTAGTGGTCGCCAGGCAGATACTGTAGCTCTGGTCTCATGTCTTCAGGGTTATGAGAGACAGTTTCCTGATGCCAAAATTACTTTTGAAAAGCTAAAGAAAACATGTCTTTCTAAACACAGCATCCTGGTTACTCTGAATAATCCAGGTAATATTTGAACATATTCATTCGATCTTTTCAAACCTATTGGACACTTTGGTTCATAACAATGTTTCTGTAAAACCATTGTTGAAATTGTCCCGAATTTTGATGGGGATAATCATCATCATCAATCATTATGTCTTTTTTTTGTGACCAACTGACCTTTCCTTTCGCGCTTACGTTTCCATATGTACACAATATATATAAGAATTTAGTGGGCAGATTGCCAAGGAAACGTATCCTCACAGGCTGACATGTCAACTCATAAAGATACACCTCTGTCCTATTTCTCATCAACTCTTTTAGTTTGACTTATTTATAATGTTCTAATATATTGAGAAAATGAAAAATATATCAGTTTTTCTCAGTCCACTTACCAGTATATCCTGATGGAGACAGGTATTCAATAAATGACTTAATACATATTAGAAAATAGTCACAAAAGAACGAATAAAACTAGAAAATATATTATTGACAATCAATACAGTTTTTCAGGAAGCAAACAAGGTGAAAGGTATCATAGACTCCCACAAAGTCATGTCAGCATTTGTTTTACACTGTTCAACCGGACTGAAATCATTCCCTCATTCACTGCTCTGCATTTTATATAAGTGAAACACCTGTCAGTGACAATGCAAGTGCTCACTATAGAGTAAACTATTACGTGTACATAATATAGGGAGCAGTGAATTGTGGGATTATTAGCAGAAAGTAGTGCATATGCCATGGACACTATATAGTATACATTCAAGTGCACACTCAAATAAAATGTTAAATGATAAATGTAGTGCTCTATGTATAAAGACTTTGGACAAAGTCCATATGTTTGTTGTGTCCGACAATATTGTGTTTTCTCAAAGGATTTGAGAATGTATAAGAATAATAATAAGATTTTCTCAATGCTTCATGACTTTTTTCAAAATCGCAACATGACACCCAAACAATGCCCAGCGCAATTACAGAGGTTTAAAGGTTTGAGATCATTTGAACTTTTAGTTTTGAACCATAACCTTGCTGTGCATGATAAAGGGGGTGGGGGCGTTTCATCGCCTTGTATGACCTCCAGGCTGCATAAAACAGCAGACATTTTCTTTGCATTGACAAACCTTTCTCTTCCAGAACATATGAGTGGTCTATTTTCAGTTTGAGCTCTGATAAGGTGAGGATTCTGGCATCTCATTTTAAAGCCAAATAACGGCCCACAGGGAAGCCCCACACTCCCAGGTGAGAAGGGATTCGAAGGATGGTGTTTAAGTAGTCGAGGCAAATCTGTCAGTAAAAGCTGCTCAAACTCGGCACCACAGGGATGTGCGGACATTTCCCACACAGAATCGCAGCTTCACTCACTTCACTTTCTGTTAGTTTACAGTCAATCAAATACACTGGTTACAGAAAGAGTCTACACAACTGCCTTCTACTTCTCCCTTCTTCCTCCTTCAACTCCTCTTTTCAGCTTTAGCATATGAATGGTATTAATAAATGAGTAAATTAGACACAGATGAACACTGTAAAAGAGGTTCGATGTTTGATTGACATTGTCCTATGGCTCTTGCAGCTCCACATCAACTGGAGACCAGGCAATATGTTAATCTCAAATCAAATGTGCTGACATGCTCAGATGACCTTTGAATGTCAGTATCTGGCATTTTACAGGCCCGCTAACAAACTAGAGAGCCTTCCCACAACAACTCAACAACAATTTCCTCCATTTTTTTTTAATTGGCTTGTATTGCATTATATGGTCCCATTTTGTCCGAAAATATCCCTAAAAGACTCTTCAACTACTACTAATAGGGGGGAGCAATCTGGATCAAAAACAGGGCTTTGTGGATGCAGATGGCCCTGGATTTACATTTAGGTACCTTCAGCTGATAGCAGTCCTCATAACCCTAAATTAGATTGATATTGTTTTGGAGCCAGTGCCCAATTACGAGTCAATAACAGAGTTGGACAGGTAGCATCCGAGCCTAATGGGGATTTATGCTGGGACTCAACACTGCACTCACGGATTGTCAATTTGCAGCAGATGGATCGGCTCTGCTGGACTGTGAATACAGCCCCCCATAGACCGGCCTGGCTCCTGCTTTGCTGAGGCCCAA
Source organism: Bovichtus diacanthus (assembly GCA_943590825.1). Taxonomy (NCBI): domain Eukaryota; kingdom Metazoa; phylum Chordata; class Actinopteri; order Perciformes; family Bovichtidae; genus Bovichtus; species Bovichtus diacanthus. Next base: position 1,080,344 of record CALSBV010010145.1, read on the forward strand.
TGATTCAGCACTATGATGACCAATGAGGCAGGTCGACACTGACTAGATGGGTTGTGGTCCTTGATGAAGACTTTCAGTGTAAGTTGCATGAGACTAATTTGAGGAGATGTTTTCTGTTTTTTTTGCCTCGCCTGGATATGACTGAACCATAAAGATAAGAGATGACATGTCATTAATCAAACAAGGAGAACTTCCATTTCTGAACAGGAACAGAAAATCAGGAAAGTTGGACTAGCCTGTAGCGAAAAAAGCAATAAGTAAAGTAAATCATAGCCATGCATATTACAAATAATACTCTCTGTAAACAGGGCTCTGCCATAAATACCCCTTGGAAAGGGGCTGGGGTGATTGTACTCAGCCCCTGCGATTCTTCACTCTCATATTTCACTTCCATTTGACACAGACTCCAATGAACCGCTTGACCTATTTCTGTAACCCCGAGGTTCAAGACAGTGGAAGGAATGGATGGGAAAGGAGAGGTTAACAATGTTGCAGCTACAGTCAAACTAGGCCGAGCTGACGAGGGCGAGGGAACTGAAGGAAATAAGACAAAATGATGCATATTAAGTGAATTATTTTCGAGCTGAGAGCAACAGTGTCTGAGATCGAGTCAACAGTCCTTTCATTTGGACTCCCATCTCCAATGAATCCGATATACATCTATACCACAGTCTTTGAAGTCCAAGCCTTGTCTGTTCTCATTGGCATGAGCTGATAATGGGGGCATAGTTGGAGTTGTTTATGGCGGGGTCGGGCAGATTGCTTTGACAGCATGCCAGAGGTTGTGCCCTGTAATACAGAGGGCTGTAATGAGTGGCCTGTTTGCAGTATGTATGGGGTTTAGCCCTGGTCCTGGCTCATAGGTAATGAATTGATATGCAAAATGGGTACTCTCTATGCCTCGGGCCATGAAGACACAATGTGTGGTCAGACGAAAATGAATTTAACAAGATGTAATGCAACTTGGATGCATTGCTTGCACCACTGTCTCTCATGTTTGTGTCTCTATTTTAGGCTCTGTCTTTTTTGTTCTGTCTTAATTTCTTTATTGCCTTTACTCAGACTGAGAGATTCACAGAGACAGGTTTTAGATGTATTGTACGTTGGTTGTTTACCTTAAATCCATCTGTGTGGTAGGGTTTGTAACTATTAACAAGACACAGGAGAAATTTATAAAACATCGCAGCAAACTATTATAGTCCCCTGAAAACAGGCGGCAGGTATTAATGCAGATGGTCATTGGTATTCTGATGATAATGCTTCAGCTTCATGAGGCTGAGGTGTGCTGTTTAACAGCATGTGGTATACCTAATTATACCTCTTACATATGGACAATCAAGAACACACTCACCTTGAGCTGCTGCTCTACTGCTGAAAAGAAAACTGATCCCAGGTATTATACAGCATGCAGAGTATAAAACAAAGGTTTAGGAGTTGCACATTGTGCAGCTGAATACTAAAATGTTCACAGATGTATCGTAACAGGCGCATGACAGGCTCTCGTGAGACCAACAACCTTTTGATCCTCCATCCTCCGTTTCTGAGTTGTGGGTATGAATCTATATGTACAGTAATGAGGCTAAATTGAGAGAAGGCTGTCTTCACCAGAAACAAATACAGTACAAATTAGAATAAAAGTGTACCTTTCATAGGCATTGTTTCAGTCCAACCCTCTCCCCTCTAAAATGTTTTTGTAAACTGCTGATTTGGTTTGTCCAATATATTGTGTGACAGTATTACTGCAAGGATTACCTTGACTGGCAATGTTCTTTTCTAGTCCAGAAAGTGTGACAGCCTGAGGGCCCTGTCAGACCAGCATTCATGACAGCAGCATTTGAATTTAAATCAATATATTTCAATATTATTACTGCAATCAGTGGATTCACTCGCAGAGTCAAAGTTAATCCATGCTAAACCTTTATGTGCAGTTCAATTTATATAAACTATGACATGCAAGTGTGTGCTATTGAGCAATAACAAACTTGACACTGGTGACAATTGAGACACCCAGAAAGTGTAATATAGAGGAAACTGTCAGATTTGCCGTGTTGCACGGTCCACTTGTATTTAACCCTGCTTTGTAGAGTCACGGTTTGCATTTAGTGAGATATAACAAATGTTTTATTGGATAAATGATTGCATAAACTGTGTTCAGGATTTACATTTTTTTCATTTAGCGACCAAGCTAGCTACCTGGTTTATATGCCAACGTGATCTCATCCCTACTCGCTTAGCTAGGGGCCCCCGGCTTCACTATAATGACTTTGGAGACAGCCTTTTGCGTTGCATCGTGACGCAGAAGGTTTGCACGTGGTTAACGTTGTAACACGTAACTTAGTGATGTTGACATAACGTTATGGAGGTTTAGGCATCAAAACAATCCGTTTTGGCCACAAAACTACATGGTTAGTTTTCGAAAGAAAAAAAAGCACTAAAGGGTGCCTTGTGCAAGGTCACTGCCCAAACGAGAGTGAGACCGCACTGAATTAGCACCAGGTAGGGCACTGTGGCTTGCGCTAGCATGTTTATGGCTACCTAGCATGATGCTGCCTACCTAGCCAGCAACAGTAGTTCCCAAAATAGTCTCACATTTACTCATTACATCACAAAGCTTCCAGCACCACTTAGTACACAAAGGTGCAGCGAGGAATCATTTCTGCTGTGCCACTATTTGGTGTTTGTAGTATTTATGTTACACAAAAGTCATATGAAAAAAGTGTAATTGGATGACATCGGAGTCGGGAGTTGTTGTGTGCACCATGTATGATTAGGTTTGGGCTAATCTTTATAAACAGATTTTGCATTCATATGCAAATGGCCAGATTTTGAATTCTGGTTTTCAGTTTGTAGAACTAATAGTAATGACCAATCACGTTTGAGCGGGCTTTGGTGGAATGCAGGTTAACAGTCCGAGTGGAGAGCAAAAGAGGTGGAATGCATTGGCTGAAATGCAATAATGTAGCTTTTTTTATTAGCTTGAAAACTGGCTACTTGTGAAACAATGCGGTCATAGACGTCATCAACCCCTACCTCTGCGGGTGGTAGGCCCACAGGATGGAGAGGGGGGGGGGGTGCCACGTTGCTTTTTCGGGCTATGCCCGGCCGGGCTCCGTGGCAAACCCGGCCACCAGGCGCTCGCTGACGGGCCCCCCTCCTCCGGGCAGGGTCACTCCTCCTCTTTTTTGTTGTTCCATTGAGGCTTTTATGAACCATTCTTTGTCTGGCCCCTCGCCTGAGACCAATTTGCCATGGAAGACCCTACCAGGAGCACTAGGCTCCCGACAACACAGCCCTCAGGTTCATAGGAGCACCCAAACCCCTCCACCACGGTAAGGTGATGGTTCTCGGAGGAGCAAATGAAATGCCAGTGAATGAATTGCACAAATATGTTCAGTATGAATTTTTTTTTTTTAGGCAGCGAGCAGTTTGTAGATGTGTTCTACATAAATATATCTTTGTTATTTTCTCATGGATATTAGTTGTATGGGTACAAACATTTTAGGAGAGGATGATGTTCTCTCGGTGTCAAAAAGTAAATATATTGTCTGACTGAACAAAAAAAACACCCACTGACTCTTAAGACATGACTAATAACTCAAAGACATGCTGAATGATTAATTTAATCTATAACTGTACTTTCTGTCAGGCTTTGTGATGTAGAGCTCCCACAATTATGTAATAATCACTTGTGCTTTGTATTTGAGAAGATGAACAAAAGCCATTCTGAGTATGGCTTCACGTGAAGATTTTACGTATATACGAGGTGATATGTGTGTGTGTACGTGTGTGTATGTGTGCGCGTGTATGTGTGTGTGCGTGTGTGTGTGTGTGTGTGTGTGTGCGTGTGTGTGTGTGTGCGCATGTGCGCATGTGTGTGTGTGTGTTAGGCTGTATGCCATGTGAGTTAGAAGCGTGTTGACAGAGGTGTGGAGCTTGAAGCTGAGGTTTTCTGTTGTTCGCCTGTGAATGGTGGCAGGTGTTTGAGAGGTAAAAGTCCCTCTAATGAGCAGAGCAGGCCTTCTTTGGCAGGGTTGGGAGGGGCTGGGGTGTCGTGGGGGGCATCAGTAAAGGTCACATTCTCTGAATCTTGTCGGGCCTGACACAGAAAAACGCAAACCAGCAAGAAAATAGCAGAGGATGGCATGAACTACTACTGCACTGTAGTCAGGATGTAAACTGATGAGGGCATTTGAAAGATGATACCACTATTGAATTCTTGTCCCAAAGCTGACAATTGATGAGACTTTAAGCCAATATTTAGGTACTAATAGTACTAATTTGTATGGAATCTGAACCAAATGTGAAATGCAGTAAACTGTCTTTACTAAAAGATTATTTTGCAAGGCTTTAAGTGGAGGTTTTGTGGGTTCTAACAGAAAATTGAGTAAAATTCTCCTGATAAGATGTCTCTGAGCTGAGCTCTACTTCCCTCTGTCTTGATTTCAGAGAATCTTCACCTTAATATCGAGCTACTGATTTGCTTCCCAGGTTCCAGTTTAGCAACAGTAAATTAGTATGCTGATAAGATTTTTCACATTAAGACCTAGCATCTGTTTTATTGGTTTAATAAAACCAGTTTTATTAGTGTAATTTTGCCCGTCCTTCATGGCTATATTTAAATGCAAATATAGCCTTTTTTTTGGTACAACCTTTTCCTAAAACAGGGTATCCATTCTCGCACATACCACCATTAAAAACCTGGACAATTGAAGAAAACCTTATTTGATAGGTTAAAACAATTCCCAAACAGCTGCACACAGCTTTACTTTTTGCCGTCTGAATAGACTGAAAACACTTTTCACTTTCAACTTAAACAATAGTAACTTGTAGGCTATTTGAGTGGTTGTCTATTATAAGTTAACTTTTTATTTTACTGATGACGTTTATGGCATTTACTTAAATTCCTGATGGCTCGTTCCTTTCAGCAGTAGATTATTTAGTGTAGTTGTGTGTACTAGTCTTATGTTTTCTCTGGTTTTGTGATTTCATGTTCACTTTTATTTAATGTATATTTCACATGTCAGTGTTGTTTCAGCACTATTTAATTCCAGTAGTTGAGAATTGTTTCAAAATGAAATATATATTTATTTATTATTTTAAAACAATGTTCACTTTTAAACCAAATGGTGTTGTGGAGCTCAAAGTGACATGAATGTACGTTTATTACACTTAATGATAATACATTATACATACACATGCTCGTCACAATGCCAACTGAGAACTCTATGTTAATATCTGACCCTGATCATAATCTTTATAACAACTATTTCCAACTATTAAACTATTAAACAACTATTTTGAGGTGCTCTAATCACACAGATTTCCCTTACTTTCATAGTTTTCTATCATAACTAGACTGTACCGGATATTGTATTAATAATCTGTTTATAAATGTTGACAATTTTGGAACATAACATTAATCTGGTGTTGGAAGCTGTGTAGGCACTCTTATGAGAAATACACTTGAAAATGACATGTTCCTTCTAGATGTGATAAACAATTAAAGAATGTCATTCGTAATTAAAGGTAACACTCCAATTGGATCAGTCTCCGCTCTAAATGGGTGTAATTGATTTACTTTGAGCCTGAGAGGCCTTGATTTCAGGCCAGATCAAGAGTTTCCGGGGACAGAGATGTTGTTTTTGAATGTTCTCCCAGCTGTTTGTGTGGGTAGACGCCCATGGTCTCTAATCTTGTAGCTCAGGTGGAAAAGTATTCATTGCGTATAAATCTGAGGTACGAGAGTGCTTGTTTGACTATTTGTTAGTCCTGTAATGAGCTGGTATCTGGCCCAGGGGGGGTTCCTTGCCTTTCACCCACTGTGTTCAGGGACGGGTTACAGCTGCCTCTACCCCATAACACTAAAGCACGTATGGAAAAAAGTGTAGACTTCTGTCAGCTAACATGTGGCAGCAGACATAAACAGGTACATATCCTTGCATACATTGTAAAGTATGAATTGTGTTTGGCTCCTGTCAGGAATCTTAGTCACAATTTTGTGATAGTTATGGTTGCTAGGACTGGACAATAATTTTTTGGGTTGGGTTTAGTAAACAGTCAACTGCAAAAGTTCCATCCTCTTGGCAGCATGCAGCTTCTCGTTGTATGTAATGTCCATCCTCTGAACAGATTGATAGTTCTCTGATAGTTCTTGTATTCAAGTGGATATTTTGATTTTAGGCAGGAAAGTTCCCAATACCACCAAAATGATTATGAATCATCCTCTGTGGAGCATGTACTCATTGCATACCTTGGCAATGCGGCAAGTAGTTGTCAAGCAGTCTATTTTTAAAATCAAATCAATGCCCCAACCAACATCAGCATCCTTAGCTCGTGGATCGAAAATAAAAACTGAAGCAGAATATATTGAGCTGTAAATTTATACTGAAATATACTCGAGATGACAGTAGCCTGGAGATTGAGGAAACAGACTTGTGAAACTTGCCAGTTTGAATCCCTGGCCAGTACTGGTAGACCTGTCAGGGCCAATTCAGAGTATTTACTGCACATGCTCACTTTTAATTTCAAACTAAATTCCAGTTGGCAGGCCAGATCTGTAGGGAGCAAGCTAACTGCTGAGCAGCTCCCAGAAGGCAACTGTTAATGTAACTGTATGACCAGCCCCAGCGCTGTCACAATCTCAAGAGTGCAGGTTTGGACCCACATGCAAAAGAACTGAGGAGGAGGCAGAAGGCAGAGTTCAAATATTTGATGCTACAAACTAAACCTTCTAAATAAAGCAGGAAACAGACTGAACAAAAACCCAAGACCATGACAAGCGCAAGGCTTTTATGAGCCTTCCTTAACTCAAGCTCAGGAACACAAGCGCGAAACATGAGCAACACCCACTTTAGGTAAAAAACTTAACAGTTCAGCTGTGTTTGTTGACTTTAGTCCTATTGGTTATGCATGTCTCAGTAACAGAGTAACAGCACAAACACACATCCCACACTTTTATCTCTAAACTGTGAAATAGTAGCATCCAGGACCAGCTTGACTAAAGTAGATGGTCCTGAATGGAGCTTGTTTCAATGTCACTCAACCCCACAAGATAATGTAGGTGGCTAATGATGTGCTGCACAACCTTGGACATTAAGCATGATCACTACTGTAGGTAAGCTAGTTATCCAGGCATGCCATAACCTTTGCAACATATGTTGATGCATGTATGTTTATCATTTCCTTACATTTTTGCTCTCATGTGTGGGTTTTAGAAAAGACAGGACACTACACTCTGGACTCTTAAAAGTCAGGGTACAACCTATTAGTAGGTCGTGGAAGTAAGTTGAGACCAACTATGGTACCAGTGTTTCATTGGACCTTTTAATAGGACCCATTGGATCTCTCTAACCTAATTGATTTGGCAAACTTCTTAGCAAATAATTGATATACATCCGGCAGCTCCTGGCCATATTATCATTCAGAGTTTTGTTTGTGTCCACCTGATGAATGTAAACCTAATACTCACTCTACTAGCTCTGTTTTTGGTCTCTACCAACTCTTAAGAAAATAAATGTTAGAAAGAAATTAGCTGCTCAGTTCACCAGCTCCCCCTCCGAGAACCATCACCTTACCGTGGTGGAGGGGTTTGGGTGCT
>CALSBV010010145.1:1090121-1116215 GCA_943590825.1 Bovichtus diacanthus
ACACACACACACACACACACACACACACACACACACACACACACACAAACGCATGCTAATTGATAGAAAACAAACAGTTACTCAGGCGATCTGCAGGGACTGGATTATACTGTGACTCTCCTTGCCGAACAAATTGCTCTCTAAATTCAATCAAACACACCAAGCTCTTCTGTGACTCTACGGGAGGCTGTAATCAGCGTGGTGAACTGAAGATGAATAAAAGGACAAAACAGAAGAAAAAAAACAAACAAAACAACAAACAAGAAAGTAAAAAGTCAGTGCCCTAAAACTAGCTAAAGAACTGTTTGTTTGGCATAGAGAGTCAGCAGTCTGCAGGAACAATGTCTTGATTAAGTGCCATTGATATTTTCCTACAGAGAGCGTCAGGCTTCAAGCTTCCACAAAGAGCAGCGAGCATCATGGGAGCAGCTCTGTGCAAACTGCATTCATTAGTTGCAAGAATCCAACCCTTTTACCTAGTTCAACCAACCTCATTTGCTTTTGGAGTAATACAGCAGTGAATAAGTGTTGGGAAATTAATTTGGCTGGGCTTTCTGGAACATTGCCATTGAAAAGTGAGTCCACTCTGTTCCAAACACATGTATATTGGAGGGTTTTCAATGAGCTTTTTGTCTGTTTACTGATTTGTAGAGTTGTGGTAAAATGTAGAGCATTTCTTTTTTTTGTCCACATCCACGGCTAAGGCAATTTTATTTGTATTTCCTTACAAGTAAATGTATAGTTGTTGTTTTAGGTTTTTACAATTGTTAATCATTTCACAATACTGATTTCACTTTTTAAAAACTGTTCACACCGTCAAAACAACAGAAGTCAATTTGACACAAAAGGCATCCAATGAGCACATCTTCCAACTTCATGAAATGTCCATTTTGCACGTTTACATATTATTGCAAAGACTGTTACATTTACATTCAAAACCTAACATAATACCAAATATAATAAGAAAGAAAATCTTGAAATCTATGATCTATGAAAAACTTGTGCCAGGTGAGGAAAGGGGACAACACTTTGGTAAAAGCGACCTTGGTTATGTTTATATTGTGTCTAGCCGAGTTAACTCACATGCATGTCCCATGTGCCTCGAATTTCTTTTTTTCACCACCATGATGTTTTAGCTGTTATTCTATCATTAACTGGCTAATTGGAGGAACAAAGAAAAAGAGACACAAAATTAATTATGCCTGCAAAATTAGGCTGGAGATCCCACAGCTTTTTTTCTGTCCCTTGTGATATTCAATCATGGGCTAAAATTGTTTCTGCCACTCACATATTGATTTAATTTTCTCATCTACTGTGTTAATTAACAAGGTATGACAGCTGAAGTCAGACGTTTCCAGTGTGAGCATGCCCCCTTAAGTATAATTATAACAGTGTACGCTACACTGGCATATTAAACAAACAGCAATCCATAGTAATACAAAGGAGAAGGCTCATTTTACATGCCAAAAATATGATCGGGATCGAGGTAGGGTACCTCTGGTATTTTTCTGTATTGTCACAGTACTAAACTGCAGAGACCATGCTCATAATAGCCAATGTGGAGAATTAGTCACCACATCAGGCGCAGTGAAGGTCGTTCACCAGGGACCTAATGACAGAAGGCACGTCAGCACGTCTGCTCCTGCTTCAGTTTAAAGTGTAAAAAGAAGAGTAGGATTTTGCAGCACTGACTCTGGAAGTACTGCTCAGACTGTAAAAACAGTTGTATGATGTCTTTTGTGTTTTCTGGAGAAGCGTTGTCAAGTCCAAGGTGTCATCGCAGTCATTCCGTCCTGAGCTTGGGGAATCCAAATGTTAAACAGAAAGCTTGGTTACAAAGTATGGCCAGGAAGTTGCATCAAGGCATGAGCCATGTAAAGGATTAGAAGTGAAGATAGTGCAGCCTCTGCTGCTCCAGTCTTTCTTAACACGGAACAAAGTTGACACAGGCAGTGTGGCCCGGGCGTAAAGAGCGGGTAGGGGTTGGGGGCAATGGTGTCTGCATCTCATGTGAAACCAACAGCATTCCCTTGTCTTTGTGTCCACACAGTTCCACTTTCAATTTTAAAGAACATTGTTATTTTAACACAAATCCCAATTTTACAATGTTTTGGTGGCAAGTCAAAACAATTATTGGAGTGGTAGGTTTTCTCTTGGGGGATTTTGACTCTAGACCTCAGTTTTTCTAGAAATCCTGGCTATGGCCCTGCTTGTAAAATAAAAAAATGAATAGCTGTCAGTCACTGATGATTGTGTTACTCTTTGTAACGATGTGTCTTTCTCACTCATTGTGTTATAATTATGTCATTCAATATGTTTTATGACTTTCATCAGGTAAATATTAATTTAAATGATGAGACAGATCAATTTATAAAGTAAATATATATAAAGTATATACATTTTGTATTTATAAGGCTGCTAAAGAACTTCACGTCTTCACTGATTCGTTTCCTGACCACTCACTGTACCTTTTACCTTTCTTTTTCAAACCCCTCTTTCCTGGAATCATCCAACACTGTTCAGGTACCAGGGGACACACTCCAGATGGCACTGACAAGAATCCGCACGTTCTGTTGGCTTAAATTAATTGGGGACACTTTGGTGAAGGCCATCCCTTTCTTTTGACAGGCGTTTTGCTAGCTCTTTGTGCTGCTGCTGACATATGCCACACTGCATGATGGGAAAACTAATGGTCCTGTCTTCTTATATGGGGCAGCTGGCAGGAGACATAATAAGGGGGCGCAGGAAGACTGTACGCACATGGAGGGGCTGGACCAATAAGGATTTTTAAAGGAGATGCAGTTAAATCTCTAGAATGAAGATACTTATTACTGGCTATAAAGAATATAGGCACACTTTGGCACCATATAATGGTCTCATACTACTGCACAGATGTCAAAAGGTATACAGTACATCCAGCTCTATAAGATTTTCAAAGAAGGCTTACATCATTTCCAAACATGGCAGTGGTGTGTGGCTGGGATACTATGTGCCTGTAGAGAATTATATTTATATTCGACTAACGCTGTCAGTCCGGTCCGGTGATTTCAGAGGCACTACAGTAGTGATTTCACTCGAGGACCAGAGTTAGTTGATAAAGCTGTGGCCATGGATGAAGCTGTGTTCTTCCTTTTCAGCCATCTGTTTATTTACTCTTCTTCTTGACTACAGCATGTGTGTAAGAATTCAATTAACAAATGCTAAGGCCACAACTGACACTGAGCCTCACACACACACACACACACATGATATAGGCTCCTCAGTATAAAAGCAGATTTGGTCAATCACTTTGTACGTCATCATATAGTTTATCATTTTCAAATTTGACGCTGAACACAAACAGATTTTGTTGATGATTTGCAGGCGACAGCTTTAGTAATGGATATTGTACAGTTGTTGTTTAGAGTGGTTGTTACCCTATTGGGACACATCTCATGTGAGTGAGTGCGTCTGTGCAGCCAAATTATACTTAAAGTGGCTATAATGGGTATTTTTATCCCTATTATATTACAATGTAATATAACATGGATAACCAGGGGTCGCTGGTACTGATGAACCTACAGAGAATTATCAGTTGTATCTTCAGCTCCCCTCGGCTTTATAGAGTTTTATAGAGCTTTATAGAGCTTTGTAGAGCTTTGTAGTGAGTTTCGGCTCATGTCGAGCCCACAACTTGGCTGTTTGGCTTCACTCTCACAGTGTCGTTTTCGGCCCCAGCAGGCAGCTGTTTCCAGAGAAAAATCTCTAAGATCCTGCACACTACCTGTGGCAGCACCGAACAGCCGACACATACAGTTAGAGGCTAACTGGTGAACATAGTGGAGCATTTAGCAGCGAAAGAGACAGGAACAACCCTGAGGAGTTGGCAGAGACCAAAATGCGAGATTAAAGAGAGAGAATATTGGACAAACATTCATCAGGTGGACACACATTTCCATGTGATCGATAATGTTACCTGTAACTGCTGTATGTGTAAATTGGCGACTGGTTGAAGCTGGGTTCTCCATTCTTGAATCACAAATCCGGCCGATTAAAAGTCTCTTTCCCTGGCTGCACTACGGCTGTACCGAATGTAATTTTTTTTTTAAATTCAAAGCTTAAATGTATGTCATTATATTTTATGATGTCATCACCCTAAAAAAAAAAGGAAAACACGATTTTGTATTATTGTGGTAATATAAATGTTATTTATAGTGCTGATAGAGTGCTGTTGCTTTAAGAAGGCCAAGCGCCAACAAATATGGATTGAAGCAGAATATTTTGTTAAATTAAAAGATGTTGTACATTTTGGAAATGATAAGATCTGTTTTTTTTTTTAATTAATTTTTAGACTTTTAGATTGAGGAATGAGACTGTTACACAGCCCGGGAGCGTGTGTGTGTGTGTGCGTGTGTGTGTTTGAGAGAAAGAGAGAGAGTGACAATATTTCTGTAAGTTATTAATAATTATAAGTCAACTGCCAATTTGTTACAGCCCTAGATGAGCATGTTCTGCGCGTAAGTGCTAGGCAGGCTTTCACAATAAGGAACATCCAGCTGATTAGGCTTGATAATAATAGCTAATTTATATGTTAAAATACTGCACAATCATTATAATTTCTGATTTCTCCAGAAAAAAAACAAAACATATACTGTATTTACAGGACTCTGCCTCAAGTCTCTTTAATCCTAAATGTGGTCACTGCCTAAGACTGCAGAAGCTCGTGTGAATGTTTGTCTGTGCATGTGCACATGTGAGACTTCAGACTCAAACACTCCAGGAGTCAAACACACCATTTTTGTCAGACTCTCATAAATCTTTCAGGCCGCCCCCTCCGGCCCATCTTCACACTTTCGTGGACAAATCAGACGTGAGAATCACAGGTGACTTTACACCTCTACTGTTGTGCACACACACACGCACACACATAAACACACACACACACACACACACACACACACACACACAAACACACACACACACTCACACACACACACACACACACACACACACACCACACACGTGTAAAATATTTAATGTATATTTTTGTGTCAATCAAATCATATTACTGTTATGTCATAGAAAATGTCACAAACTGACAAAAATCAACAAAAAGAAATATGGAGGCTCAGCAATATGTATACCTATATACAGTCTATGATGTACACAGAACACATTTCCACAACAATATTTCAAAGTACTGATAATGGCTCTTTTGCCCTTGAGATTGCTGCTGTGCCCATATTACCCATAATCAGTTGTTTGTGATGGAATTATTCTAACATAATTTATTAATTTGGAATCTATGTCAGAGGACTCCCAAATTGGCCAAAATGAAAGCATGCAGCGTAAAGAAATTGGAGCATATTTTGTGTAATTCTAATGAACAACGATTTTAACAAAAGATGAAATATGTCATAATTTTACTGCCTCCCAGCACCTAATTCCCATAATGGTCGTGTCTGTGAAAGGCTTGTTGATCATAAACAATGACTAAGTGATTAAATTACAAGCTGTCGAAGATTTGGGGTTTAAAACCCACTTGTGTGTTTACTGCTTGCTGCTGTCCTCGTTAATTATACTCCAAATCCAAATTTTGTCAAAGAGGAATAACTCTCAACTGAGCTGAAGTGGACTGTGCCAATGGCATTCACCACGGCTGACTGTGATAGGCTGATGGACCTGTCAATATACCAAACTGTAAACCTATGCAGACTGGACACAAAGCACATTTTCGCCTCACGTTACTCATTTGTGTTTACACGCATCACTCGCCCTGGATGTGGCGGAGAGGAGGAGGAGCTTCCCTCCATGGAGATGCCAACACCGCTTTATCAGCCGTGGCCGAAATAACCACTATTGTTGCTTTGTTCATGTTGTGGAAGTCCAAGGTACATCGGGAAACCAAACGCCGCCGTGTCAGGCTTCATAACATTTCACCGTGCTGTAATCATGTGTCTCTACCAAGTCACACGCCGTCTAATCTGGTTTACTACAGCGGTATGAACCCAAAATAAACAGATTTTGCCATGATTTAACTGCAATGAATATATGGAAAAGGATGCCGAAAAAATGACATAATGATCCCAATTTGTAAAAGCCTGAATTCAAGCTTTGTCAGGTCTGTCCGCAAGACGACAAGCAAACAACTTATAACAGGCTTGTTTTCTGAATGGAGTTTGGATCAATTATTGCTGGGCTAAGCTCACAAAATAACGTCATCAAGGCATAAAAACTTTATTGTTACCATAGACAGTCACATTTTAGACTTAATATTGGTACATATACATTTATAAAAAAGGTGCATACAAATATGACGTACTGTTTTCCTTCATTTCTGAATCAACAACGTCAGTGACGACAGGAGAAGAATCGGCAACGCTGATTTCCTGGCTCAAACTAAAACTTTGCTTTGCTTTGGTGTGAACACAGATGGTCAAAAACAAGCATGTCATGAGGTAAAATTAAAGGATAGGGCTAGTGTTATTCTAATTGTCAACAACTCCCATGAAAAGATAAAAGCTGTGTCTGGAATCAGTCCTGCCTTTACTATGACTGTTATAATAGACACGCGGTTACCTCTATAGTGAGCAATAAAAAGAGATTTTAGGATCTTATGAATCATCATCATTTTGTGTCATGACGGACATCTGTGGAGTCACACAACAGGAATGTTCACATCTATAAAATGCACCATGTTCCACTGTGGGATTGTGAGCATAGAGCAGTTTACATGCCATGGTGGTTATGGTTATTAAAGAATCAAATGAAATAACGAAGAGGAAATATAGTGCACTAGCAAATAGGAAGTGATTTCAGACGCAACCCAAAACCAACAATGTGTTAATCTGCCTCTGAATACTTTATGACTCTCCTATTCAGGTCTGAAGCTCCCAATCCCATTGGTTCCTCCAGAAGGTAAATCTTAAAAAACAACTCCCAAATATGTAGTTCAAACATTTCCTGGCGAGGAAGAAGTGCATCTGTTTCGTGAATCTCTTGCATGGTGAAGGAACATGTCACCCAGTGTGGCTCATTGATGTGTTTTTAGACAACAATGGAGCTCCATGGCACGGAGTAAGAAGATGTAGAAGAATTTGGATTCTCAGACAATATGTGTCAGTAGTCAACTTATTGTTGGTTTGGGGCTTTGTTGACTATAATAAAAATAGAGAGTATTGCCATATTTGACATTCAGTATGTCCTTCAGAGAAAAAGAACAGAAACACTGAGCCCTTAGCTGTATGCTACTCGGTAATGAGACCTAATGAGCCTAACGAGGGTTAACGAGCTGGATGACCCTAACGAGGTCCAACACATGCTGATTAACCGCCTAGTTTACCAAAATGTTGAACTATACATGCATTCAAAGACAAAGAAAAGGGTTATATAAGTCAAATATACAGTATGACTTAGATTTAGATCCAGGAACACACAGGGTAATATTTTAGAGATCCGTTTACAGTCTGAACTGTATGTTGCATAACAGGTGAATGTGAAATATAGCATTTCAGCACTCATTCTTATTGATTCTCCTGCAGTTTCTCTCTGTTGAACTCAGTTCACAGTAATGATGAAACCCATAGCAATTTCATTGCTTTTGCCGTTCTAGCGAAACACACTTTTTTCTGACATCACCTTTTCTTGAGCAACAAAAAAAAAAATCTGCCACACAGGAAGTGATGAGTTTGGTGATGCCTGTTTGTTTTGACAAAAATAAAAGACATGCAACATTGAGGCGACTCCTGGTAGACATAGAGACTGAAAACGGCAAAGGTAAAAGTGCCCCCCA
Organism: Bovichtus diacanthus; assembly: GCA_943590825.1. Taxonomy (NCBI): domain Eukaryota; kingdom Metazoa; phylum Chordata; class Actinopteri; order Perciformes; family Bovichtidae; genus Bovichtus; species Bovichtus diacanthus. Next base: position 1,097,893 of record CALSBV010010145.1, read on the forward strand.
CAGAACCTCAAACGACAAAGACAACACACACACTGACAGGTTTGACATTATTGCCACTTGAACTTATCGTGCATCTTGAGCAGCACAATAACACAATAATGTGACCACAGAGTATCATCTATAGGAAAATGTGTAGGGCTGGGGGAAAACAGTTCTCATTAACCTCTGGCTGCTGTGGAAGGAACAAGGAGCAGCAGAGTGACTCAGCTTTAATATTAAAGAGACTTTACCCTACCGCTTGTTATTATGAAATACAATGTCCACACACACAGCACAGCAGCTCTCCCGGCCACCGGTGTTTTTTAATAAAGCCCTACATTTACTCTTGTGCACAATATAAACAGATTCCAGACCAGATGAGCAGAGATACGTCAGGGCTGCTAAGAGTATAGTGAAATAAATTATGAGAGGAGCTCTACATGCACCGACTGCATTAGGCCATGATTAAAGGGGACACTTGTGATGTATGGCTTCTCTTACATCTTTGCGTTATTTTACCATTCTAGTGTTTTACTCACAGCACTCTCCACAAATATATGCGCCTGACATGAATGCCTAAAACAATCCAAATGGCTCCTACTTCTTGAATAGGCATTAACATTAGCAATTTCTTTTGGGGGCAAACACAATTTTTCTTGGATCATATTTTTGCTCATGTATCAGACAGATGGTTTGTATTGAAGTCCTGCAGTGATGTGGCCAAGGACAGAAGGATTGAAGGACAGAAGTACCGTAATTTCCGGACTATTCAGCACATCTGAATGTAAGCCGCACCCACTGAATTTTTAAAAAATATGTATTTTGTACATAAATAAGCCGCACATGTCTATAAGCCGCAGGTGCCTACCGGTACATTGAAACAAATGAACTTTACACAGGCTTTAACGAAACACGTCTTGGAACAAAAACAAATAGGCTTTTAAATGCCTTCAACTTGAAAGCTGCATCATATGCCTTTCTCCGTGTCTTTGCCATGATGAGGGTGACAACATGACTACCGTAATCAGAATCGTGACCATTCATAATGTCCGTGTGGTTTCTTTCGTCGTGATGTTGTGATGATGATGAAGGAATCTCTGCTGACACCGGCTTCGTTGCATATAAAAGGTTTATTACAAGTAGCACAGCATCAAACACCAAAAACAGGCGATGTGAGGGTCCCAAGCCAAAATGAATCCTCTCCTTTACATCACTCGGTCCCTGTTATTTATAGGACACAGAAATCACCTCATCCCCTAGCAGGTCCTCAAAGGTCAATGTATTGGTGACCAAATGTGGGCAAACCCACATGTTATTAAGTAAGACCAGATGTTTTACTCCCTAAGGTATATAGTGGAGAGGCCCCTTCCAACATCCCTCAGTATCCCTTACATAAGAAGGTACTACTCCATGATAAAGAAAATAAACATTATGTAATGCCAGGTTATACACCACATCCGCTGTTTAAAATGTCCGCTGTTCATAATGTCCGCTGTTCATAATGTCCGCTGCTGAAGACATTCCAAGAACTAATAATGCAATTGAAGGTTGGCATAATGTTTTTAGAGGTTCATTTGGTACACTGAATGAAACACCGAGAAATTTGAGGAAAAAAAAGTTAATTACCGTAATGAATGGGAAGTTTGAGCGTGCTCGATTTACGTCACATTATGCGACGGTGCTCAGTTTTTTGGCGACATGAAGCTTGTGAAAGCGGGAAAAATCCATAAATTAGCCGCGTCATTGTATAAACCGTGAGGTTCAAAGTGTGGGAAAAAAGTAGCGGCTTATAGTCCGGAAATTACGGTAATGTCCTGTTTATTTTATATTTTTTTATGAACGTTATTAAATGGGAGCAGTTTCCACCCCCTCTGACATCTTGTCTCACACACTGTGGTAAAACAAGGGAAATAATGGAGAATGTGTCTCGGATGGCACCAGATGACAATGGCCGATACGGAAAACACCCCCGTCCTGCTGCATGCTCTCTTGGTCTAGGTTAGGCATGGGCAAACTACGGCACGTGGGCCATATACGACCTGTTGGGCGTTTTAATCCGGCCCGTCGAATATTGGTACAAAATTGTCCAAATGATAGTAAAGGCCGCATTCATTTTGACTTTTTCCTGCAATACGTTTCAGTTTCGTTTCGTTTCAGTTGGTCCCACTAGATGGCGCACTTCAGACACAATTGACCTTTGCTGGAGTCTGGTCCATCCTCTTTAATTATCGTGTGATCTCATGACATTGCAATAATTCAGCTGCCGTCCGAGGTCAACTGCATTGAGCCCTTCTGTAACAATGAATGGACCAAAGAAAAGAAAAGTTGACCGTGAGTGCCGAGTGTTTAAAGAGGAGTGGACAGCTAAATATCTTTTCACCGAAGTCCGATCAAAGGCTGTACGTCTTATTTACCAAGAAACCGTTGTGGTTTTCAAAGGATACAATATCATCCGCCACTTTTCCACCAAGCATGCTAACTAATGAATCTGTATTGCAGCTTGATCATGCAGTGAAGCCAGTCATAAAACTCGTTAACTTTATACGAGCGAGGGGACTTCAGCATCGTCAATTTATTAAGTTTCTGGAGGAAACTGATGCTGATCACCAGGATTTGCTTTACCACTCTCGTGTCAGCTGGTTAAATTTGGGGAAAGTATGTCAACGAGTGTGGGAGCTCAAAGGGGAGATTAGTTCATTTTTTGTAGTTAATCAGGAAAGCCGACGAATTTCCTGAGCTGAGCGACGCAGATTGTCTTTTTGACTTTGCTTTTGCTGTGGACATATCGACGCACATGAATGGGCTGAACATGAAGCTACAAGGAAAAGATACATTTGTCCACAAAATGTACACAAATATGAGAGCCTTCAAAGCCAAGTTGACTTTATTCTCAAGACAAATTTCAAACAAATCATTCACTCATTTCCCCACAGTAGCAATGCTGAAAGAGGCCCCTCGACACATGAAGAAATACAGCAAATCACTGGACGACCTGCACGGAGAATTCTGCCGTCGGTTCTCTGATTTTGAAAAAACGTACAAGTCACTTCAGCTGGTGTCATGTCCCCGATCACAAGACTATGAAACAGCAGCGCAGGAATTGCAATTGGAACAGATTGATTGGAACTGATTGTGACTCCGTCTTAAAGGAGAAGTTCAACTCAAGTTTCCAAACATTAGGAAGATGGCACAGAGGATGCTGGCGTTGTTTGGTTCGGCGTGATGATGAACAACAAATCACGCCACAGATAACTGTTAACTGATGAATACCTCAGATCTGTCCTGAGAATTGGCACAACCAAACTGACACCACACTTTGATGCACTGGCAAAAAAGGGTGACCAACAACACTGTTCCCACTGAAAAAGTTTTTTTTACTTTTTAGGTAATGGCTTTTACTTGTAATTTATGTTAGTTCACACAAACACTCTCCATCTATCTGCTACCGGCCCGTCTGTCAAATTTTTAAACTGATTGTGGCTCCTGAGCCAAAAAGTTTGCCCACACCTGGTTTAGGTGGTCACTGGTCAAATATGCGATGTGAAAATAATTTATAATATGATTACAGCATCACAACAATTGTCTCCTCTGTAGTTTTCTCTCCAACCATCTTTAGTTGATTTTATTGTGTTATTAATGTGTTCTTAAACAGCTGGAAATGTTCCTGGAGAACACCAGTCAGTATGAATGGCTGTAGAGGCAACTACAAGACCTCCAGTACAGTATTCCCATATTCATGTATTCACGTATTCACGTATTGACAAGGTTAGGTTGGTAAATACTGGAATCACTACAGTCGTTGTACAGATGCCGATCTTCAAACAATCGAATTCAACCCAACTTTGAAAACCATATTTTGAAGAATAAAAGACACTAAATGTTAAAAAGTATTTAAACTTAGGACTTGGATACGTCATGCTGTTTGGGTACAGTGGAACGTGAATAGGATTTCATATAATCGGCCTAAATGAAGCACCGGAGGATTGTTTTTGTTTGTTTATTTGTTTTTTGTAGTCACTGATTATGTTGCTCACCTTTTTCAGGGTTAGAACAGGTTGTGTGTTCACTTCTAAATTTCAGGAATCTTGGTGAAGCATGAATGAATGAATTATTGCACGTATAATTATTCACTTTTGATAACATTGTGAAGGTATGGCCTCGGTGGAGGTCTGCGCTCTCCGACTGCCGTTCTAGTGAACAATGGATTTGTTTTATTCAACTGTCCCAGGAAAACTAATGTACATTTCATCATCAGAGGGTAATAGGAAGAAATCGCTGGTACACATTGATGGTGGACAGGACCAAATCCAGCTGGCTGCAAGAACGTGTCCATTCTGGTCCGTTATCTCGACAACATTAATGAAAGTCACTAGAGACTGCCGGCCAATACAAAGCACTGCAATGCGTTGAAGTCAGACAAACCTGGTCCTATCTGATCAGAGAAAAGCAGGCGTAACCACTGAAACAGATCCTCAGTCAATGTTGGAGAAAGTCTCGTATGTGCTTCACCAGCTATGCACTCTTCTTTTTTGGATGTGTGTGACATGCTTTGTTACATATCTGTAAAGGCTACTGGACCAAAGGTGGAGCGGTCAAATGGCTACTGTGTTAGTCATGTGAACAGTTATGGAGCGGTTAATCAGTTCCTTGCGGAGACTGACAGCAGGGGCCTTCACATGGAACTAAGAGTAGAGGCAGCAGCGCTCCTATAAGCAATCCGAACCCCCAAATCTCACCGTCCTTGACTATCCTAAAAAACTATTACAGCAGGAAAAAACAGACCTCTACAATTCACTGAAGGTTGGATTGCGTGGAGAAGTTCAGGACTGACTTGGAGTTCCAAGCCGTTCGGGCACAGTGTGCCACTAGCAGCCCACATGACACATCGGAAACAGCAGCTCCTCCGACAAGGGAGAGAATGCATCAAGTCCCTACACAGCAGAAGCAGTATGTGGTGGAGAGCACTGTAGGCAAGGAGTGTGAGAGAGTGCAAGCAGCTCTACTTCAGCACGCTGGACAGTGTCTTTGGGGAGATGAACAGAGGGTTTAGTGAAAGGAACAGCCAGTTTGGTTGTGTGCCCTGGATTCAGACTTTTTGGATGTGCAGAAGGTGAAACCACAGTTTGAACCAAAACAGCTTTGGTGGAATCTGAGTTCTTTGCAGCTTTTTACAGCCTGAAATGGCCCGTTCTGCTGAGGATAAGTGGACTCCCACTTCCATCCTGAAGCGCTACTCTGGGCCTCTCAGCGCCACGCCAACCAAGAGAGACAGAGAGAGGCAAGCCGCAAACAGTCGTTTCCACCGGCCTCCCCCGGCTGATTTTGACAAAATTGTTCACAAGGTCAAAAAATATTTTGCACTCTGCCAGTGTGTTCTTATGTGAGAGCTCTTAGTCTGTTTAATAAATAGATTCTTTGATTTTGAAACAGAAGCTTTATGCCATTGTTATTTTGCCTTTCTGAGGCTACTGCATAATTAAATAAATTATTTTATGAATGAAATTCCATCCTCTCGATTTTTACTAAACCCCCTCAGTAAATCCTGGCACCTGGCCTGCACGGATGTTGCTATGAACTCTGTACACTGGGACCAGAACCAATTCATTCTAATCCCTTATGTTTACTGCACTTTTATATCCTTTACGCTAGTTTTTTGCATTGAATCCGGACGTTGTGATTTAACTTAATCGTTGATTTTGTATATTCATTTAATAAAAATGCTTCAGGCCGCCATTACATTTCCCCAAAGACATGACATAATTGCTCATGCAAAAACGATTCCATATGGACATAATTGAAAAGAGATTGGGTTGGCAATAATACCACTGGATGTGAAGTAGTTTGAACTCTCTTTAATCAGCAGCAGTGTTCTGGAGCTTCTACTATATGAAGCTTATTTTTTTCATACTAAAGACTTCACAATATCCGCTGCACCCCTGTGGACGTCATTTTGAACTGTCAATTGTTACCCCCACCCCGACCCTCCCCCAGCCTACCGCTCTAGAATATCTATTCACACATTATCATATTCACGTGACAGTCCTGTATGTTGTATTGTGGAGATGAAACCCACAAAGTGGCCTCCTACACTCGATGATTGAAGATGCTATCTCCACCATTCAATCTTGCTTCTCACTGCTGTTATGTTTGATGAATAGCTGGCTTGACATACAGTTCCTCAGATCTCATTTGGATTGTAGCCTGTAGCTAGAGGGCCTGGCGCCATTACACTCTGGCAGACACACATGCATGCACGCACACACGCACGGATCACACACACACATACATGCATGGGACAAACATATAATCAAATGCCTTCAGACAAGCACACAAACACATATTAAACCCCCATTTGCATCACTCAAAGTCTAAATTAGGTCATCCTCATTAGACTTTACACTCTCTCTTTTTCTCTTTCACCTTCTCTCTCTCTCTGTCTGCCTCTCCTGGGAGCCATTGTACTTTACCGAAACTAGTATTTCAGACTGGAAAAACTAGACAGGTCATGCAAACCCAGGGAAATTCTCCAGTCGAACTGGGAAACAGAGCTAGCAATGAAGCCTGCTGCTGTGATGGCAAGAGCAAACCGTGGACAACGTTAACAGCTGTGTCCCTGCAAACAGGCATGCTCTTATCACTCGTAAAGTGAGTCCCACCTCCTTACGTACCCCCATTTGTGTAATAACAGTCATAAAACTCAGTGACCGCCCTGTGGATGCGAGGGAACGCGTTGCATCCCGGTATCGTTCTCCTCCAAAGTTTTCTCATCTCCGCCGCCTACGCAGCTACGCTTATTATACAGCAACATAACAGATGTTCATTTTACTCACCACTCCCACACACAGCAACACCAGCCACATACACTTGTTCACCACAACAACCAACTGCACTGAGAGATCAGCGGCTGTCGATGGCACGTGTGTGCAAACTCAGTCAGGGGACGTGAGTGTGTTGTCCGTCTTAGAGACAACATCACAGAAAATGGCTGTGAATGTTGATACACAGTGTTTTGTGAAGCTGATGGAATTTTGACTTGAGTTGGTGAGTTTATTTGTGTTTGTGTGAGGGACTAACTTCATTGTCCAGGTACGTTCACTACAAACAGATTTGAATTAAGAGGTCATTGAATTAGAGGGAATCTGATCTACTAAGAAATGAGAGTGGTGAGAGGATTGCATCTAACCCTCACACAATATGTAGATGAATGCTCTACAACTACAACAAAGATAAGACGTATTATTATGTAAGTATGTAAGTATAGCACACCATTATTAACAAGTTGCTATCATTCACATTGATTCAAAACATAAATATTATACATAAATTCTACAAATAAATAGTATTTTACATCTGCCCCCATGTTTTTGGTCGGTCCTGTCAGATTTAGATAAAACACATAAAAATGGTGCAATACCCTTTATGAATCAGAGGAAGTGACATGATTGTGAGACTGACACTGATCAAAGATGAGTTCATTCATTGAATCGTATGATTTGAAGTTTTTTTTTTTTAGGGATGACTGAGGGTCCAGGCCCTGTCACGTTAAAATATGCCAAAAATGTAAAAAAAATTAAATTGTTGTAATGTCAGCGCTCGCTAACAGGTTTGATGCTAACATTCTAGCAGGCTGGGCAATGGCATTTAAAATGGCAGATCATTTGTCCCTGTCACATGAGGCCGGGGTGGGACTTATACAGAGCCTCACTCTTCTTCTATGTAAAGGTAGTTTGATTTGTTACAACTGTACGAGTGCCTGGAGGTTATTCTGTGCTTTCCATCCGTTTACCAAAAAGTTGCGGATATTTCTTAGGAATTACAAAACAATGTTGATGATCAAGAAGAAATTGTTATTTGTATAAAAAAAAATGTCATTAGAAAACCATTCTAAGACAAACTAAATGTGAAGAAGTGAAGAAGAACATTTGTTTTGAAGGGATACGGTACAGATATAACTTGTGAAATCAAGTAGTCATGTTATTATTTCTGGTAAAAAACAGTAACAACGACAACTAATAAACATACGAAAGCAATCAAAGTAATAGCATATTGATTACTTTTACAAGTATCCCCATGTGTTATCCTGACTACACATTAGTTATACCATAGTAAGGCAGCAACTTACATGGGATATACTTCATCCTGCACCATGTTAACTAATACTGTAAGTGAAGGTGGAATTACTGATCTGATATTTAGCATCCTACTATGGCGAAGGCATGACCTGCCCTTCTCTGCCTCTGGTTGGTTTACCCTGATATTCTTACCCTAAACCTAACCAACCTCACTTCTCATGCCAAAACCTAACCAACCCAACAAACGAAGGTAACAGTCATGCCTTCGCCAGTTTGAACTTTTCCACCTGTCCCATTCACCTGACTCTCACCTGGACCTGCGCACCCTGTCCTTATACCTGCTCGTCGGTGCCAAATTGTCAATGTTGCTTGTACTTTGCTTTCCAGCCACCTGTACCTGTTCCTGAACCCTTATCTATACCAGGCTGCCTGCACCGCTTCCCTGCCCAATTCTTCTTCACCAGCGGATTCTAACTTACTTGTCTGGACTTGTTATAATTTCAGATTTCAGCATTTCCAGCAAAGCTTTGCAATTTATTTCAGCGGTCATCGTTCACATTTCTACAGTAAATGCATTTTATAGTTATTATTATTGCTGTTGCTTTTGCTGTGAATATTTAGTTTGTGTTGACTACCATTAGCCGACACAATGACACACACACACACACACACACACACACACACACACACACGCAGCCACACACAAAAAAAAGCAGCTCCAAGTTGAAATTGGTTGGCTGGTCTCCGCAGACTGAAGTTAGAGGAAAACACAATAATTATCACATGAAGTTGGTAACCAAACCCCTTTGCAGTCTCTTTTCTTATTTCTATTAGTCAGCATGCCCATTTCATTCTCCCAGTCCACTCCAGAGATATTGAATAAGGATGTTTTCAGTCAGGATGAATATAAAAAAAAGATTTTGTTGTGATGTGAGGCTCTTCTTTTGATCACTCTCTACGAGTGTAATTATTTTAAGAAACGGTAAAAGGTAAAATCAGGAGACATAACAATTGGGTTCTGGGTAGAAGGGTGTGTCTGTGTAAGAAAAGCAGCAGCAGCAGTGTGACAGCTCGTACAGACTGTCCAGTGGGTAATAGAAATGCACAAACTCAGCTAGCAGATTAGCTGATCAAGGACAAAGTGTTTCTCGCATTTTATGGCTGAACTGGATCCACGGGCCTCACTGCATTTATGTCATGCAGGAAGTGAATAAGAACCATATTTGTCTTATTTTTGTTCATACCCATGATTTTTTTCTTATTTTACCCATTAATTTCTGGAATTCACACGTTTTCCTATTGTTGCTCTTCTGTTAGGAAAGTACTGGTGGTGGTTTAGTCGTCGAGAGGTCAAAAGGGTTGTGAGTTCAATACCAGGGGAAGCCACCATTGTGCCCCTGAGCAAGGTACTTAACCCTGAGTTAATGTAATGTAATGTCAGAGAACATTTTTGGTCGGGGGCAGTCTAACTAAAATATGAAAAAAAAACATCTTGTTTTTACAGTCCACAAATTGTTTGTCCAATGCAAGGAAACATACGTTTTAAATTTAAGGATCAAATTTGTCAAATTATTATTATTATTATTATTATTATTATTATTACTATTACTATTATTATTATTATTATTATTATTATATGTTGTTTTATATGTAGTTTTTTATGCCTTACTATAATGATTGAAAGAAATACTATTTGTCCATTGATCCCAGTTAAAATCATAAAACCTCTTGGAGGATGATACTGCGTGGGTTCAGCTTCTAAACATCTAACATGCTGCTCTTTGATGCTTTTTTATTTTCCTGTAACACCAAGCACTGACGAAAATCTCAAGTTTACTTTATATAAGTTTATTTAATAATACCTCAATCTCTCCCGCTGAACTTCTTCTTCTTACAGACTTCTTTTGGTGGCATCTCTCCACCTCTTGGACATGTGCCAGAGTATTTGCACACGGCACAACACCTGCCCTTATATGGTGTTCAGGGGGCGTTTCCTATGATAAAAAAAAAAGAATTGGCCACACACCTCCAATTTATGATCAAGTGGGATCCATAATTTAGCACAGCTGTGTAAGAGCATATTTGGATGGTTAAGAACATTTAGTGCATCTGGTGCATATACACACAAACAAACACACATACACATACACAAACACACACACACTCTCTTACAAAATTTTGTTGCGGCCATTAAACCGGCACAAATAAGACAAAAGGAAACTGTGTAATTCTCAAATACTAAAATCATACACTGCCTTTAGTTATTACAGTGCATCAGAGCATCGAGTTTTAAAAGCTGCAGTGAGAGATGAAACACGTTTAATATGAACGTTTCTGTCCGGGGTTTTGCCTCGCAGCCCTACCTTATTCCTGGAAAGTACTTCACCTCCTCTATGTTTAATATTTTTTGGAGGACAAAGCATTTACATGTAATTGAATCTGTATTTTTAGTAACAGGTATATTCTCCTAACAATATGCTAGTATTGAACATTGGTCAAAAATAAGGCAGTAAACTCTTTATAGAAATGATGCAGACGTCATTCTCTATCAAGGAAACTAAACATGATTTTAAATAGAGTAAGTAACTGTTGGGGACTCACCACCATGGCAGCTGGGCCATGGGACTCAGTTTCCCAGCAACCTGTGTGTGAAACCCGCCCGTGGACACACACACACACACACACACACACACACACACACACACACACACAGGTTGCAGGTACAGGAAGTGATGTAAGCTTTTGACACCTGTGGAGGATGCTGGGAAACTGAGTCCCCATACACACACACGCACACACACACGTACGGTCTCTCGTTTTCACACACAAACACTCTTTCTTTGTTTTTTGTTGTTAGATAGTTTGTTAAATTAGATATTGTGTGTTTGACATTCATTATATTTTTATTAAATGCTTTTTGGAATATACATGCTGGTTTGTTTAATGTCGTACAAGAGTATTACCAACATCTACTATCAAAACATTCTGAAGTCCTTTAACCTTTACTAGCTATTGACATGGTCATTTTTTTATTTATTCATTTAATTATTAATCAGAGTTCCTAATTCAAAGTAATATATGTTTTATGAAACTATTTTATAAGACTACATTAACTGGTTATCGTTGTCCTCTGATAGAACGTTTTTATTATCAACCCCTATCAATGATTTTATTAATAATAATATGTCTATGGATATTATCATTGTTATTTGTAAATAATCAGACTTGTTCATACCAATCCCAAACAAAACTATGTTTTAGTTGCATTTGTAGTGTTTGATTTTCTCCCAAAACATGAAAAAAGAAGACATACTGTATATACTTTCTGTCCCTGCTACTCCTGAAACCAACACTCTTGTTTCAGTTTAAAATTCTACAGAAGTCTTTTATAGAGCTTGTAACACATGTCAAACTATTTCTTAGTGATATAAAATGTTTATTTGTGTTGAGGTTATGATCATAAACAACATAAGGGCATCAAACCATTACTCATTTACAAGGTGCCCTCATCTTGTAAAAAAAATAATGTGTTGAATGATATGTTTCCAGCATATCCTTACTAGTCTCCCTGTATGTGTAACAAGCAGTGGCCCGAATGAAGTCCTGTATCTGTTAAATAAATCATGCATACAACAGACACACACGCCTGCAGCCACTATGAAATGAAACACACCACCCAGGGCAGATGCTTCCAGGCAAAAATAAACATCTGTTCTCATTGTCAAGGAGAATTTGAGGAGCATGTTGCCCCTAAGCAGCATTATGTCATTATTTCAACAACATAAATCATCTCTTCACTGAGTGGAGGTAACATCCTTTCAGTCTCTTGTTGAGGGGTTACATTTGTATTGTGGGCCTCAGTGCCTTTGATTCTTTACATTTTTCACTGCCAAAGTCATGTCAGAGAGACATTTATAGTGTTATAGTGTATATCAAAAATGCTCCCCAAGAAACATTAGTAAAAGAGAAAGTGTCCATAAGGCCAGAGAGAGTTCGAGTGGGTCATGACCCTGGTCTATGCTGTCGGCCAGTCTGAACTTTGACTTTCTTCCAAACCTGGGGCATACACATTTAATGGGGCTTTAACTTTATTGAATCCATAAAATTGAACATTTTCAGCAGCAGCTACCGCAGGAGAAAACGGTCTTTGCGTTGAAACGCAGCGATGACCACGAGAGCCTCTGACTCTGGTGCCGCTGTAAGGCGGTGGTGCCCTCCTGCATTGCGGCGAGATGCCGGAGTGCCTGTCCCCGCGGGGTTTCTCTACTGTGAGAGTGTCCTGCTCTCACTCAGTTAAAAATGATAGAAGGAGAGGAGATTTTTGTGGAGACAAATTTTTATTTGTGCTCTGCTAGCCTTCCGGCCACAACATAAGGTGCTCCAAAACATAAACTCAAATGTTCCTCAATGACCTGAGGCCGCTCTCTCGTGCACATGTCCCTCCTTCTTGAGCCACATTTCAATGACATATACAATATAAAACATCCCAGTTTTTGACCTGAAGTCCAATTTTGAGCCAGAAGCAGAGTCTGGACATCCCCATCAACACCTTGACTTCAATACCGTGAGTTAAACCCGAGCGAGGTACCGGTACCAGACAGAGGATAGACTGACTGTGCTAGTAGACTGTGTTCCCATCATCTTCTTACAAACATTCTGTCAGCACTTGTATAAAGGTATCACGTGTTGGATAATCCTACCCCCTTTTGGTCGGACGTCGTTCTGACATAAGTATCTTTGGTGCCCCTTTGGGGTTTCTCCATATTTGGCCATGCTTACATGTATTGCTGGTGCTTGGGGGTCTCATGCTGCTTACATGTGCTCATCCATGACTGAGTCTGAGGCTTATCAGGTTTCCTTTTTTTTCAACAACATGTGTTACAGCCCTGGCCATATGCACACTGTTTACTTATAACATTAGATATATATTGAATACATTGATTACCAGTTATTATACTGTACTGTATTATTTATATTACAAGGCAGAGCACTCACTGGAAGAAATTTACTGCAACATAAAACGTTGATAATTGGATAATTAGATCCGGCTGGTTATTCACATGAGTTTGATTGCTCAAACTACAAGACCGAATGCAAACCAAAATGCGATAAACTTCATCTAATTATCCGCCATATCATCTTACGGGCAATTCATCAGGTGTGGTGACCCCTCTGTAACTCAATGTCTCATAACAAATCTGGCAGAAATTTCCCCCAACTCTATAAATTGTCATTCCCAAAACAGCCTAAACCCCTAGCTAGCTATAGTTAGCTAGCTAGTAATGTGTGTGTTCCTCAACATGAACTTCAGTTCGTCCAGTTATTTTCCTCCGGACCCATCCTGTTGTTCATGTCTCTGTAAATTTATGAATTAGATTCTTAAAACATCGGCTTTCTAAACTCTGGATTGAGAACTTGGTCTACATCATGTTAAGACATTTTTACAGCTCCATTAAAATAACTTGATAACTGAAGATTCAAACTTCATATGTAACAGTGGTTCAGTGTAAACTGGCAGAGGAGACAATGACATGGCACACTGTCTGCCATGAACCTCTGCCCAGCAAGACACATTATAACCTCTACTAAGCTCCTAATGCATGAAAGGATTCAGAAAATACCTCTCAGTCCTCTCTTAATCTCTTTTTGGCCCTTTTCTTCTTGACGTCTACTACATCCTGGTTAACTTTCATTTCAACCTCAACCTCAGCAACAACGTCTTTAATTATTCTCATCGTTGTTGTCAACACTGTCAGAGCCAGTATTGTCATCATGGTCATCCAGGGACTCCTCATCATCAAAAACTCACTGAGTGATTTGAGTGCCATTTCCTCTAGTCTGTCATGACACAGGCCTTCCAAACAAGGACGTTCAAAGTGGTTTTGCGTCATAACTTCCCGATCACTGAGAGAAAAACCCGGTGGCCCTACAAGGTCATTCCCTTATTTTATGTCACCATTACCAATCATAAACTAAACTATTATCAGCATTTCTGCATTGTTCCTGTTTTTGTGTGCAACTGTTCGCCAGACATGTAAGTGTGAAATTAACTCCAATCTTACCTTAATCAGCACCAAACTCTGTCACCTTGTTCATCTATCTTAAATAAAGATTATATTAATTCATTGCCGCAATTAATAGTTTCATATTTAAATCCACATTACAAATGTGTTTATTTCTTCTATATTTATAACATTATAAGGTGCATACAATTAAATGGTAGACATACGTAGTTGCTATACCGTTATACCTCAGGAGATTGTTAGGATCAAAACAGAGCTTAAAGGAGAGTGAATGTTGGAATTAGATTCATCAGATGGACACAAACACAATTCCAAAAGATTGATAATGTTACTCTGTGTCAGCTGGATGCATAACAAAGCAACTTGCTATGTTCTCCATATCGACTTATAGGCCGCTGACTCCAACCACAGCAGAGGTGAAACAGACCTGAAGCTTTCAATCAGGCCAGTGGAACCCTCCTGTTTAGCCTGCTGTTACAGAAGATGCTATTGTTTGTGTTTGCTTGATTGACAGGTGTCTCGTCCTGTCACATCCACGGTGGCTCGTGCTTGGCTCGTCGCTCTCGCACTGTGCTTTGACACAACTGACCTGACAACTTGTGGAATAAGTATGTGATTTGAAATCCACAATTCCAAACAGCAGTGACACAAGGCTATTTCTGGTAAATATAGTGGATGGATTTTGAAATGGGATCGGGAGAGTTAAAACTCTGAGAGAAGAGCAGGGAGAGAGGGGAGGAAAGTGTTGGCAGCCAGGGAATATCATATATCAGAATCAGACAATATGTATCATATCGTCACTGTCAGATGATAAGGAGCATGAGTCAAAGTCTTTTTCTCAGAAATGAAATTTCAAAAAATAAAACCCAAACACTTCAATGAGACATTAGCATCACAAATGAAAACATATCTTTACACAGTCATCTGTGAACCATTTAATATTTTAAATGGACTTGTGGGTGGAAGTGGACATGCATGTTTAGTTTTTTTATAATTGGTTCTGACGTTCCAGTAGTTCTAAGCCTCAAGTCTCTCCCGTTTATGTCCCACTCAGCGGATAACATATTGATAGCTAGGCTGCCCTACATGTTTTGAAATAGCACATAGACCCAATAAACCCTTTGTCTTACTATAGTATATTGAAATAAATATAATAAGCATAATCCATACACTGATTACCAGAGTCCAGTGTAGGTATTTTTTAGCTATCTGATATTGAAGCATGCATTAGTCTGACTCGGTTCAGAGAAACATAGAGATTATTGTTCATCCTTGGTTCAAAACTTCATACTATTTATCCATAGTGGTGAAAAAAGTACTCAGATATTATAATTTTGTAAAAGCACCAATACAAAAAATGTAGTAAGAGTAACAGTCCTACCTTCTAAACTTTACTTAGGTAAAAGTAGGAAAGTAAAAGTATATATTATGTAGAACATTTTTTAGGGATTTTAGACATTGATACATCAATGTATTCATCACGTTATAGTTGCAATGAGTAAAGGTGGAGCTCATTCTAATTACTTTGAATATTGATGGGTAGCTTAACCTATAATAATGTATCATCATTACTTGATTATATCTTGTAAAATTATTCTGAATCTGTCAGATAAATTTAGTGCAATACAAAGTACTATATTTCCCTCTGATATGTAGTGGAGTAAAACTAGAAAATAAGATAAAAATGAAAATACTGAACTAAGAACAAGTACCTCGACATTTTACTTGAGGATAGTTCTTGAGTAAACATACTTAGTGACTGCCCTCTGCTTAGTAACTGCTGTTTATCCAAAGCTGCCTTTTTTTACACTGCAAAAACCAGCCTTTGCCCAAAATGTGTTTGAAGGCTATTAAGATGCTTCTATAAAAGAACACACCTTCTGATGCCATCTAATCTAAAGAATAAGATGTTGCTTGTTTTAAAAACCATGTTCATCATTTTAACAATGTGCTGTCTTTACATTGTGTATACTGTTCGCGGACAATTATGACCAAAGAAAGTTCAATTGTTTAAAGGTGCAATGTGTAGTACCGTGCCACCTGCTCCAAAGGAATAGGGGGCAGCGATACACTAAACATCAAGGACATTTTCATTTCCTTACACATACACATATGTTTTAGAAATTCCTGAAGTGTATGTAACTTCATTCATGGTCAGTTGTCTGTAGTTTTGTGAAATGTAAGCCATTATAATAATATCATATTTGTTGGGGAGGGGTCAGTGAGCCATTTGAACACAGCCCAGAGTCGCTCTCTTCTTTTTTTTTGTTGCATCTTTTAGCTTTACCCTTCTTCTCCGTCCTGTCGTCCTGCTCGGCCTTTGCCGAGACCTTCCCCGCTCTCTTCAACCCTTTCCTCTTCTAAGAAAGTGGCCTGTACGCCGAGATTCAACTGGATCCACTGAACTCTATTAGGTGCTAAAGAACTTGCTAAGACTCTGAAGCTGCTCCAGCCTGTTCCATCCCTGTGTTAGCAACGCTGCTATTGCGGGAACTGAAGAAAAACCATCCGCTCCACTCAGAGAGAAGGGCTGAGCCGAGCCGCACCATGATCCAAAGCTCCCAGTCTTTGGGAACCCCCAGTCACACCAGGTTCGTCCTCCTCCTGCCTCAGCACGCCTGTCACTAGATCACTGGTTCGAGTAGCTCCAAACGTTGCCTCTTTCTGCGATCTGGGTTTGATGGTCCATCATAAGATTGGTAACCGATTTAGGAGAAGGGTCTCCCAATAGTATCGTTATAATCTCTCTGCTGTTGAAGGTGTTTTAAGTCATCTAACGGCTTCATGTTCAGTTATTATGCCATCTACCTCACTTACTGCACAGTATTAGCCTGCAAGTGATCCATCCATTATACCGTCATTCACTTTAGTAGTGTTTGTATCTTCAGCACTAAATAAATCCTTCATTTATAAAGAACCCGATTACGTGCTTTTGTGTGTTTTGAAGTTACGCCTCTGCTCGAGTGAACTCGTTAATAACTTCAGATTATGAGACTATATTAATTAATTAAGCTATCAAATGTTCTCTCTTCATATTGAGCGGTGTCCATTAATTATTTAATGTTATGTAATGTTGTGTCTGTTGTTTTGAGTAAACTTTTAGTTTTCGATAGCCGAAGTAGGGTGCTGCCGTTCTATCAAATTAAATAAATAATTATGAATTCATTATCGAATCCGCTACGAGAAAATTCACGCTACACCTTCTACAACTCAGGAAGAATTTCTTGCAGAATGTTGTGGTCGGCATCATTGGTCTCCTCAGAGAGCTCCTGTTTCAGTGGTGGGGGTCCACCCGACAACAACCACAACGTTCTATCTATGAGTAAATTAGTTTTTATTTATTTTTCTGTATGTTGCAGAATGCAGCAAATTGCAGTCTAATTCACAGTAGTTTTGGGTGTTAGCTTTTAGACGTAAATTTAGGAGTTTTTACAATACTATGTAAACAGGTAAGACGGAGTGTGAATACACAGTTTAGATTGAGTGGGACAACAGTTATGAAGGATATGGAAATAGAATGCATGAAAAGGGATCTGGTGTTGAGTCACGTTGACTTCTGTGGTGCTGACTGTGTGAAGGGTCTTAAATATGTGTTAATGCCAATACCAATTGTAAAAAAAACTGTCAATATGTAAATTAATTCCCGTTGCAGAACTGATATACAGTATCATGCCCTATTCGCATATGTGTTTTATTGTATACAGCATAAAACACAAACTGTAACTTTGAAAGCATTAACATCTGTTAGTGGAACCTTCAATGTGCAACCGTTCAAAATGCTCTACAGTATATACAGTTATTACATTCAAATGACAGCTCCCAGCAGCAACAGACTTGTAGTATAGAGGGAGGTCAAGTATAGAGCCAGAGCTGCTCTCCAACAGAGCCTGCTCCATTAACCCATAGCAGAGTGCAGGCAGTTAAGGAGACAATAGACCCTGCAGCCCAGCACATGCGAAACTCAATAACACCAGGGAGACACAAAGCCAAGCATCGATCCAGCAGGAAGCCAGGACTAAGCTTTACTCCCACCTGGACTTGTCACTGTGACAAAGTCAGCAGCTAAAACTGTCTCCTGTGGTGCATATAGCCAAGACAACACAGAAGATGGTGATAGAGATAGATCACTGATATATATGTATATATATATATTTAAATATATACATTATATATATGTGTATTCAAATACATATATATATATATATATATATTCACATATATAAATATATATGTGTATATATATATATGA
>CALSBV010010145.1:1116615-1144940 GCA_943590825.1 Bovichtus diacanthus
ATATATATATACACAGTATATATATACATATATATATATATATATATTCATATATATATAAATATATTCATATATAAATACACATATATATTTATATGTATGTTATGAATATATATATATATATATATATATATATATATATATAAATATATAATGTACATATAGCCCGCCATGGTAACTACAATAGGGATGGCATAAAGTAATATAAAGTGGATGTTAAATATTTAATGAAATAAAAAATATATACACCAAGTCGTCCTATAAGTTTCAAACCACTATCTGCTCCTATAGTCATGGACCTGCCTACAGAACACAATATAAGTTATATACATACACTTATAAATAAACATACATACTGGTACTTTCCATATTTTCATTTCAAGTTGATGATTTTATGCTCCTCTATTGGTTGACAAAAATGAGCCAATCTCCTGACCTTCAATCACTGAATGGAAAAAGGACCTAAATACAAAAAGAATGTGTTCTCTGTCCTTTACATGGAACGAGATAGAAGCCTAATTATTTTTCTTATATTTGTCATATAGCAGCATGTGCGCATATCTCAATCCAATGACAGTACCATTATGTTAGGTCATACTCAATCACACCAAAAGCAGTGTCCTCTGAGGCAAGGGCACGGTGATGAACAGTGATGGACGAGATGAGAAATAACAAGTGACATCTAGATCTAGTTTCTCAGCATACAGACATTGTATATGAGCAAGAATACATTGAATGTGCGTTATCACTGCACAGTGAAGGCACCGTGCACTCTGTGTTTACTAAGCAGTGTTTACCAAACGCGGCTACTTTTAAGTCGAACTATACTAAATCTTTCCAGGGGAAAAAGCAGCTTGCCGTCCCTTCAGTGAGGAGAGAACAATAATGCAGCACTGAACAGCAACAACAGGGAGTTTATCGGAGTTTCTGAAAGTGAACTGAGAACACCCTCCGAAAAAAATCGCAGGAACACCGCAGCTTTTTGAACGGGGGGAAGCAGATTGTTTAAACTCGCTCTGTATTTCAAACAGGCAGGCACAATGCTGTATTTCTTGACATTCCATTAAGAGGCTGGTTGCAGCTTCCACGCAAAGTGGAACTGGGCTGGGCTGCAGGAGGATGGGAGGAGGGAGGGGGGGGTGATGGGAACGGGAAGTTGGCTTGAGTCATACTGCCATCTAGTGTTAGCTCAGACATCAACAGGTGCTGTCCATGGTGCTGACCATGCACACAAAAATAGATCTGATTAGGAGTCCTTTGGGGCCCAACATTATATTCTGTAAATGTTCAGGTTAGGATGCCGTTTGAGCCGCCACAACACAAAGATTACGGCTGTACAGCTAAAGGCCAGGCCCTCTGGATTTGGGCAAAACATGTTTCTGTTGTTTTTTTATTCGATGAGTTTAATTGCAGGATTCAAGGCTAGTTCACAACCTCTCCCATGTGAATGAGGAATACCAACCCTCATGCAGACAGCTCAGACCCTGCAGGTTAAGCCTAATAGATTGTACTGTAACTAATTCGTCCCTAGTTCAATTAAACTGCTAGAGAAATATATGAGCTTTGCAGAGGCCAAGGGCGATATGCAGTGCAGTTCATAGAGAGAAATGTTTACATCTGTTGCCAGTGGTGAAGACTTCTGGTGAGTTAAAGTAGGTCATGTCATGTAGGGGATACTGTTGGGATGAAATGGTATTTATTGCAGTGTATATGTGCACTGCAGTATTTTGTTTGTTAATATAAAAAAAAAAAACAGATAAAGCCTGGCATACATTTGAAATATCCGTAGAAATATATTCATGTCAACAGACACACAGATGCACCACAGATAACATTTGGGCTGATATGTTTTATACATTTTTAATAAGTTTAGTAAATATTAGATATGAGCAGTTTGTCAATGCTGTCCACCTCTCTGAACCATGGGCTGGACGATTCATTTATTTATTAAGTGAAGTCTTTTTTGTGCTTTTGCTCTGCTAAAGGCAAACCTCTTTTTTCTAGTGCATCAGTTGAACTCGCTCCGGATATTCATGATACCCAGAGGGTGAGTGCTCGTATTCGGGGACCCCTCTACATTTCCCTAGAGCTCCTCAGAGCAGTGCAAAACTTCACTCGTACACAAGAAATATCAAATTTGCAATGCCACTTGATTTACTGATAACCTTCATGCATCCCTGAACATGAACTCTGTCCATTTTAGACTCCTGAGCTTTCGTGTCGCACCACCCTCATGCACAAATGTCTACTTCAGGCTGCTGAAGATTCAAACATGGGCACACATGACCAGAGGAGAAATGCGGAGCGAAACTAATGTTGAATAGAGCTGACGAGATATTTTGACTTACTAACTAGCACCATTATTAACTGCTGCATTGCATGCAACATCATGTACTGTATGTGCTGTTAAAAGGTTCCATGAATCTGGTTAATTTGGTAACAATAAAGAAATGACTCTTGATAGCAAGGCTATCAAGAGTCATTTCTTTATTGTTACCAAATTAACCAGATTCAGATTCACAAGGATAAGAGCGACGACATTATATACTGTATTGTTATTATTGTTAACAAATTCCAGAACAAGACCTAAAGCAACAATGTGTTAGTCTGTCTCAATACTTTTTAACATCTGTGGCCTATTAGTTCCTACATAAAAATATCTCACTTACTGTATAGTATAGTTTCATGTTTACATTTTTATAAACAGCTGGCCACTGTAGCTCTTAGCAAACAGGAAGATACAGATTGTTGGGGACTACTTTCAGCGCCGGATTAATCCACAGTGTTGTTAGGAAGTATTTGGGGAAGCAGGATGGATTGTTTGGTATCCAGTCAAAATAGTTTGAGGTTTCATTTGAATGAAGGAACATGTCACCCAGTGCAACATTGATGTGTTTCTTTTGTGGAGCTCTGTGGCACAGAGGAAGAAGATAAACGTTGGATTCACACACATTACTTGTTAGTAGTAGTAGTAGTATTCATTGTTGTTTTTTTTTGTTTTTAAGGGATGGTGACAAGAGAAATACAGAATATCCGTGATGTAAAGTTCAAGATTAAAAGGCAAGAACAAGAAAAGAAAAGCTGGTGATGCCAGTGGAATCCATTAAACAGCTGATCAGACAGCTGCAGCTGGTTCATTTAATAGTATTTAAAATAAACATTTAATAATGTTTTTCTTTTGCATTATGTCTTGATGCTTTCAACTTTGAATTGCCTTGTTGCTGAAATGTGCTTTATAAATATTCTGGCCTCGCCTCTGCATCTAGGATTTGAAAGAAAAAGCTCGATGCATGGCAAATCAATCTGTGGTCGCAGAATTAGACTTTACAAAAAAATTAGCAAAATGTAAATTGATAATCAAATAAAAAATAAGAAACACATATTAATGTTGAAGATACATTCAACAATAAGATGTAAAAGAGTACCATCTTTTCATCTCCTGAGCAATGACGGATAACTGCTGCATTTACTCTTTCAAATCTGGTCTCTTAAGCTATTTTCTAATTAATTGAAATAATTCTGGAAGCTGCCAGTAATATAGTTGGCCTAGCAAACGCAAAGCAGAAGTCAAAGACGTTACTAAACCAAACTGAACATTCCCGTATACATTGTAGGGAAGTCCCCACTTCAATTCTTCCGTCCTATGGAGTCATAGTGGAGCATAATATCTATGAAAAATGTTGTGTTGTGTAAACTTCTTCTTAATAACATATTTACCACATTATTCAGACAAAATGTTCAGCCATCTGCCATATTCAAGGTATAGTCGTGCAAACCTTAGACACATTTCATTAGTCTTGATTTCACTGGAGGGTTTTAATGTCCTGTGATGATCTCAATGCTTTTCCACCCCGACTGAATCTGTTTGCAATGAAAATACTCCATTTTCATAATTTTTGTATATTGGTACGATATATCAGCACATTCAGTCCACAAAGGTTTACAGCACCGAGCCTTTATCAGTCAGTTGTGCCTGTCCAGTGTCTCATTGCTCTGAAATAGATCAGAGCGGTTCAGCCACACACTGATCCACGGCAGAGGCATTACTCCCACCGCGTGCACAAACACACGCATTACCATCAGTCTTTTTGACTGGAGGGCCTGTGTTTTTCTGAGGTCATGGAAGATCAATGTTGACTCCATGGTGTAATCATCTGAGGAATAAGATTAGCATATCTTAGCGCCGATTGAGTTGTCTCACTGGCTGCAGTGGGGAGGGGTGATTAAGGATTGATTGTCCCAGCAGGAACACTTGTGAACATCAGGAGACAAGGATGGAGAATGGAGGAAAAAGAGAGCGGAAAAACAAAGTGAGGAGAAAAAGTTCCACTCACTTTGAATGTGGCATTTCTATTGCAAATGCATAGGTATGCTTACCCGTACTTATTCATAGCGTGTAGTTCTTGATAACTTTATCCATTTGTTTATAAGAATAATTATGGTTTATTATAACTGGGATCTTATTTTGGGTGTCTGGTATAACAATTGTGGAGATTACTAAAACAAGAAACATGATCCGGACAGTTTGAGGAATGATTTTGCAGTTCACCTTTATTTTAGTCATCCCAAGGAAACAAGAACATTAGTCATCTCAGCAGATGCCAAATAAGGATTACCGTCAGATGATGAACTATATGAATTCTGACTTTTGTCCGTGAAGAGGAAAGGAAGAATCAATGCGATGTTGTTATAGAGTCACAAAGTCCACAGAGTGAGGAGGCCAGAGTGATAAATGTTCAGCTTATTTCCTCCGGACCAACATCGGTGGTGTCTTTAAACATGTGTCTACATCTCAAGTTGTTTTTGTGCCTAAATCTAAAACAACCTTAACCTGTTGGAGTACATTTCGTTTAGCAAGTACTAAACTTAATTGTACGAAAGTTACGTGTTGCCGAGGAGATCCTGACTCATCCTCTGTCCCTGAGAAGGATCCTCCGACAAACCTCTAGTGGCAGATCAGAAAACGTGTTTTGCCAGTTTATTTGGAAGTAATGTCTTTTTTTTTTTTTTTTATCAGTGCTCAATACAATTAGACAGGAATATTCAGTGGTTAAAGTTAACTACTATTACTATTACTACTACTACTACTACTAATACTACTACTACTACTACTACACCAGTGTGATGCCAAGTGGGGCTGACTGCCTGTTCCTCCGCTGCAATTTTATTGGCTGTTTGAAAACTGTTGTCGTCATTTCTTCGTAGTTGGCAGAATTTAGTATTTCCTTGAAAGAAGATAGTAACTGATCGCCTTGAACTGATCGCCTACAGCACGAATTCGATAGTCAACCAACAAATTTGAGATTCAACACCTCGGTGCCCACCAGACCAGGACATTGTTATAAACCAAACCACAGATTTAATGTGGAATGGTTCTCTATCTTTCATCATTGCCAAACACGAGAGCAGCAGGACATTGCGGCAAAGCGGGGAGTTGAGCAGTATATCAGCAGGTGCAGTGCAGAAGACACAGAACAGCAGAAGTTGAGGAGAACAGGTATGTACTCAGTCAGACTATCACCTGTGTCAAACTGTGTGGGAAATGTTGAATAGAGCAATATGTGAAATTGTAAGATTGTGTAATTTTCTGGTTTTGTAGCTGTCGTTACCATTTTGTTCAACCTAAAAACGCGACTCGTCACAATCATAAACAATGTAACACCTGCATAATGCTGTGGTTCACATTTCCACTATTATATATTCTGCAAATATTTTATAAATAAAATCTTCACGAGCAGCTGGAGTTTACCAGTTTTCATGGAAGAGTAGATGTTAAAAAAAATAAAATCAGCCCTTTGAGGATTACACTTCCATGTTAACTTAGAAGATGTCTTTTTACTTTTCGACTTTTTTCATTATTGCTTAATTTCTTCAAAGATGTCTATTAAGAAAGATCTGTTTGGGTTTTCAAGTTTCCTTATATAAAATGAACGTTTGACAGTTTTATCAAGGCGAGTATTATCTCATTTATCTCATATTAAAAACCTGACGCTAAAAGTTTAGCACTCTGGGACACAATACGAAGCTATTGTATCAATGTTACCATAATCAGCAATTAACTTGGTGAGTATCCATAAAAGTGATGGCCTCAACTATGTAAAATAACACCAAATTATAAGAAACCAGAATTATCCTTTAATTAGATTCCAGCAAACAGTATTATTAATATATTATTAGTAGACAAAACCATACCCATGTAGACCATTCTATGGACTGTATAAACGCTCCATCGTCATGGCAATACGACAAATTGAATAATTTTTTAGGATGGATTTCTCCTGCACTGCAACTTGCTTTACGAACGTATTCACAAAAAAAATAAAAATGGAAATTCCTTACAAACTTGTTCCATGGCGCACTTCATTGTCTCGGTGTTTGTTCATAAATATTCATAAATAAATTCCAACCTCTGACTTTAACTGTCACAGGGGACAACACAGGGCTCATCCACGTCCTGTGCCAGTTGTTGTCAGAGAATATAAAGAGCCCATTACTGTGTCTGTTTGACTAGCTGTGAATATCATTACAGAGTCCTCTATGCCACCTCGGAGTGCGTTTTGTGGCTCTCCAGTGGGGTAAAGGTTACAGCAGGTTCATTTATTGCGGCCATTACCTGCGTATTCACACCTGCTCTCTCCAGATGCCGTTACATTTGGCTCAGATCATCAGAGTGTGACTGACGGATGCCAGGAGTGATTAGATCCAAAGGATTAAGGTGGATGCTCACTGCCTGAAAAAACACCTCTACAGCTCTCAGATGTCCACCATGAAATGAGACAGACACTCCAAATGAGGGAACAGCTCAGGCTAATATCCCATTACAAATGCCGTTTACTCCGGGTGTCTGGATTTAGCCCGGCTGCCCATGACTGTGTCTGGCTAGACTGTGTGTTGGAAGTAAGGATCACTGCCAGAAACATATCCCTTGAAACCTAAAGAGACATTCCCAATGTTAAAAGCAGAATGCTTAATATCTCTTCCAGCCAATTCCCTGTCAGTCATGTTTGAAATCTTCCCCCTAACACAGGCGGAGAGGCAGTCACAGAGTGGCGCCTCCTATTGCTGGGAAGTGGCAGAGTGCCACAGAGGCTCACCTCGAAGCCAAGAAACAGCCGATAACATTAATTAGTAAGTTCTTTGTCCTTGTGTTTTTGGATGGCATCATCCCCTTTATGGATGAAAGTGAAAACTCTCCAATCAACACTGGAAGTCAGTTTCAAAATTAACTCTGTAAATCCCGTGGTAGCTGCTGGTATTTTATATGCTACCAATTCGGTTGCACTAATATACAGTAGATTCAAGATTCAAAAGGTTTCCTTTGTCAAAGGCTCATATAAAATATGCAGTCAAATGCAGGGTGGCATACTCTTAAGGTACGAGGTGTTTGGTTTCTCAGTGTTATTCTGCTATGACAGATATTATATAGTTTGATTACATAGTTAGTTGTTTGGCTTTTAGAAAAGTCACAGGTTATTGGAAAACATTTATCTGAATATGTCACAGTGCGGTTAAAAAGAGGACCCAAGCGCAGCAGGTTGCAAACAAAAACAAAACTGAGGGAGCAGGACAAGGTAACAAGAAATAGGACAAACCAGGATGCACGAGGGAACACCAGGATCAACGCAGATGGAACAACCACACCAGGAAACATGGACGACGAACCGACAAGGAACAATGGGACACACAGGTGTATAAATGTATATATATGTATATATATATACATATATGTACATATATATATATATATATATTTACAGACAGATATATTACAGATATATTTAATCACATGAACAGGACACAGCTGGAGGAGGCAGCAAAGACACAGGGCAGCAGGCTGACTAGACACAGGAGGATCAAATCAGGGCGGGGCAAACAATCACAAAAGGCGGGAAAACACACAAAGACAGGAAGTAAAACGAGTCATGACGCAAAGGCGAGTGTTCCTTTCAAAGTAAAACAGGAAACAGAAAAACTAAAAGCCAGCATCATGATAGAATGTATTGAAGCAAAAAGTCTGAAGAGTTGATTGTTGCACCTGGCTGCTCTCTAAACATACTGATGATTCCTGGAGTGGAGCTACACAGTTGAAGTTAAGATATGATATCATGGACTAGAGGTGTGTACTAGTATTGACGATAACCATGATATTTAAAAAATGAAATATTTATACTATGTTAATAATACACTTATTATAATATTGTGTAAATAATCCAGCGCCTCTTTAATTAATTATGTTGTTTTTCCATTCTGATTTGGTCTCATCACTCAAACAAGTTATGGTTACAGACTACCTGCATACACTCGTATTTTGAGAGGAATTAAATGTATTCTTTGCAAAGAAGAGACAAAACACACACATTTTTTTATTTTTACAGATACTGCAATGTTATTTTTGCCACGATAATCGTGTAGTGAAAACCTGATATTGGGACAGCCCTATCATGGACCATAAAACATTTTGACCATGGAAAACATTCACAGTGTTCATTTCTATTCATTTTTCACCAAAGGGTGGGTTGTTTCAGTCAAAGCTGAGTCTACACACCTGGCTGTCTTCAGCTTGCAGCGATTACAATGTGTCCTTCATTGACTATTTTAATTTGATTTGGGAGCGTTGTTGGCCTTGCTGGAGGGATGTGCTCGTCCCAAAAAGAGCAGGCTCTCGCATGCTAACAGCAAACTTGTCTCCCGGTCCCGTAGTGTTTTATGTCCCCTGGGTCCGAGCCCCTGCCAGATTAGTTCGGCTAATTTAATTAAAACTGGCGCGGACCTGCTAGTAGGCCTTTAGCTCGTCCTTTTATTTTG
Organism: Bovichtus diacanthus; assembly: GCA_943590825.1. Classification (NCBI taxonomy): domain Eukaryota; kingdom Metazoa; phylum Chordata; class Actinopteri; order Perciformes; family Bovichtidae; genus Bovichtus; species Bovichtus diacanthus. The sequence goes on from CALSBV010010145.1 coordinate 1,125,421, forward strand.
CAGGTGTCAACTATTCCGACACGTTATACAGCAAGGCTTGGCAAAAAAAGTGTTTCTTCTGACTTAATCCCCATAAAGACCGAGTCTGCCAGACTATTATCACTGATAGTATTTCTTCCAATGTTTTAGATGTTTCTGATTGAAAATTGGTCAGATACTGATGCAGAATTTGGTCACTTGCTGTCCACCAACACTAACTATGAGAAGGTTTTACTATAAGAAAACCAGGATGATAAACTTGGATGATAAACTTGCATCTGTGTTCCTCAACGTTATGCATACTTTTGACTGTACTCAGCTTGTCTCTGGCCCTACCCATCAACACCGTCATACTCTGGATCTATTTATTACTCATGGCTTAAAATCTGAAAGATCTCTAGACTATCAACCTACATGTTTGGACCATGATGCTGTCCAAGCTTCCAAATTAAGGTGCAATTGTATAGCCATAAAAGAGCTTTTAAAAGAGTGAACAACACTGCAAAAGAAGAAAGATCAAAATACTTCTCACATCTTATTGCTACAAATCCTCACATCCCCAAGTTGCTATTCAAGACCATCAACTCTATTATCTACCACCCTCATGATTCCAATGAAGTCTCTTCTATTAAGAAATCTAAGACATTTTTCTCCTCTTTTGTTGATAAAGTTTCTCGCATTAGTACCCAAATCATACCCTCTCTGCTTATTTTACCACACACAGGGGTGTATCAGACTTTTAATTCATTGTATCTGGTATTCCAGTTTGATGGCTGATTAATGGCATGTAACATTCCTCCTCTTCTTGGAGGATGTTTTACCTACAAGATTTTGAAAACAGGTTTCTGCCTTTTTATCTTTAGATATTTTAGCAATCTTTAACAAGTCTTTATCTTCACGAGTTATTCCTCCAATTTTTTTAATTGGCTGTTGTTCAACCCTAACAGATAAAATCTATGACCGTCTTAATCATTTTCGACCCATATCTAAATTACCCTTTCTTGCCAAAGTAAAGTGGTTTACTCTCAGCTCTTATCTTTTATGTATGACCTCTCACTCAGTTTCAGTCACAAAGGCAATTCAAAAAGTTTTCAATGACATAAGGATGAATTTAGATGGCGGCTGTTGTACTACTATGGTGTTTCTTAACCTCTCTGCTGCTTTTGATACAGTTGATCATAACATTTTAATTGATCAACAAGTAAACTGGGTAGGCATGACTGGGACTGCCCTAGACTGGTTTAAGTCTTACCTGAGTGACAGAACCTTCTCTGTATCTGCTGGGAATGTCTCTTCGAGCTATGCCAACTTATTCTTGACCCTTTACTGTTCTGAATATACATGTTACCACCGGGTAAAGTTATTTGCAGCTCCAATATGAATCGGACTTGACCATCTCTAAACATTTTAGCAAACTCACCACATCAGCTCTTGGTCCAATCAGGAGTATTACCAAGATCATTTCTCTCATTCAGCAATGCACATGCACATACTCATTCATACTTTTGTCTCCAGCCATCTACTGTATATAACTATAACTCATTATTTGCCGGAGTGCCTGAAAAATGTATAAATAAACTTGTAAGAAATACGACAACTAGGGTTCTTACAAAAACTCGACAATATGAGCACATTAGCCGCAACATTACCTCAAAATGACAATGTCACTGGAATCACAACACACATAACACACAAAATCAGTCTATACGCAGATGACATATTACTATATCTACACAATCCAAATAAATCACTCAATGAAGTTATTAAAATCATCAATGCCTACTCTAAACTTTCTGACTATTCAATAAATTGGAGCAAATCAACTATTTTACCATTGGTCAACAAGGTTGACAGAACCCCCCCCTTCTCCCTCACCTCAGGCAATATCACATATCTAAGTATAAAAATATCATTAAAACTGTTATACCAAATAATTATACCACCTCAACTTCACTGCATTATTAAAAACAATACAAGATGATTTAAACTGCTGGATGACGCTACCACTATAAAGATAATGATACTACCAAAAGTTAAATACCTATTGGTAGCGATCCATCCCATAGTCAAAAGGTTCAAAACAGTAAACACATTCATTAAAAAATTCTACTGGAAAAAACAAAAAAACAAAACTGACTAAAACTGTCTACACTACTAAAATCAAAAATTCAAGATTCTAGATGCACCGAACTTCCTGTTCTATTCCCTAGCCAACCAACGGCAATATATCCCTAAATGGATCTACAAATCTCATCGTCATCATTTATTGCTAGAAATAAAACAAACAAAATGCCAAGAAATAGCAATCAAAGACCTACCCCTTTTATGCAACACTTTAAAAACATCGTCATTTCAAAAACTCTTTCAGCCCGGTGCAAAGTCAATAAAATAACAAACTTTACAATATCACCTTGCCCACACCCAACCATGTGGAACATATCCATATTTTCTTGTAAACAAATCACCCATGACAGGAACCAAATTGAAGGAAAAGGGCATAACACATCTACACCACAACTTCGAAAAACAAATCCCTAATTACCTTCCAAAATTGAATGCAAAAGTATGGTATATGACAGTGACAATACTTACAATACACAGAATTAAAACATGCTATCAAGACAAAAACCAACACATCCAATAACACCCTTCAACTGCCACCCCTATTAGACAGCATCTTTAAAATATCGTGCTCAAATAAACATCTGTCAACATTAAACAACCTGTTATCTTCCAGTGATTCCACCCTACCTCCTCCAATAAATAAATAGGAAAAATATCTTAACATCAGCACCAATAATGATTTTTGGCCTGAAATATGCAAAAAATACCTTCCACATGTCCAATAACACCAACACAAGGCCTATTCAATAAAAGGTCATTCACATAATACATATTACACAAAATAAGATGCACACAATGGGACTTACAGAATCGGACATATGCAGACCCTTAATACAACTGGCCACTACTTCCTGCCCACCAGTAAATCATATCAAGTTTATTTATTTAGCCCAATATCACTTTCAAATTATACATTTGTCTCAATGTGCTTTACAGACTGTGCAGGATATGACACCCTCTGTGCTTAGACCCTCGCACCACACAAGCAAAAACTCCCTAAAGAAACCCCACAATTAGTGGGGGAAATATGGAAGAAACCTCAGGGGGAGACTGAGGAGGATCCTCTCCCAGGACGGACAGACTGCAATAGGTGACCTGTGTACAGTACAAGCAACATAGTAAAAAATACAGCATAGACAATCTATGTGACAGAAAACGTGATACAATTGTATATAAAAAAGATGGATCCAGAGGGATGTCACTAAAGGCTTCCAGGTGTCAGGCAGGACCAGGGCAACAAGTGCAGCCACAATTCATGATCCAGAAGCAACCTTTAATAGTGGCAACCTGCCAGATGAGAGACACAGAAACTCCAGGATGATGGCTCCCGGATGGTGAGTTAGTAACATGCATTTAAGAGACATGAATGCATATAAATAGAGAGGGAGAGGAGGAGAGAAAGATAGGGAAAGGAGGAGAGGAGTGAGTCCCCCGACAGTCTAAGCCTATAGCAGCATAACTATGGGCTGGTCCAAGGCAAACCTGAGCCAGCCCTAACTATAAGCTTTATCAAAGAGGAAAGTCTTTAGCCTGCTCTTAAATGTGGAGAGGGTGTCTGCCTCCCAAACACACACTGGGGGCTGGTTCCACAGTAGAGGAGCTTGATAGCTGAAGGCTCTGGCTTCCATTGTACTTTTAGAGACTCTAGGAACCACAAGTAACCATGCACTCTGGGAGCACAATGCTCTAGTTGGTTTATATGGTACTATGAGATCCTTAAGATAAACTGGAGCCTGACCATCAATGGCTTTGTAGGTCAGGAGAAGGATTTTGAATTCTATTCTGTATTTTACCGGGAGCCAGTGCAGAGCAGCTGATACAGGAGTAATATGATCTTGTTTCCTAGTTCTTGTCAATACTCGTGCTGCAGCATTTTGGATCAACTGAAGAGTCCTAAGGGATTTTTTGGGACATCCTGATAATAAGGAGTTGCAGTAATCCAGCCTTGAAGTAACTAATGCATGGACTAGTTTTTCTGTATCTTTTTGAGACAGGATGTGCCTTATTTTTGCAATGTTACACAGATGAAAGAAGGCAGTCCTTGCAATTTGTTTTATGTGGGAGTTAAAAGACATATCTTGATCAACGATAACGCCGAGATTCCTTACGGTGATGCTGGAGGCCAAGTTAATGCCATCCAGAGTTACTATGTAATGTGAAGTTCGATCGGAGAAAAGCAGTCTAGATATATTTCAGGTGTTACAGTTGTTTTTAAGGTTCCTGTATTAGAAGCTAACTCATTACCAGTTGAGGAGAGGAGATTTATTTGATTAATTTGGTCTCTAATATGTAGAATTTTATGGTTAAACAAGCTCAGAAGTCATTACTGAGCGAAATAGGAATTGAAGGCTCAGTAGAGCTGTGGCTCTCTGTCAGCCTGGTTACAGAGTTGAAAAGAAACCTGGGGTTGTTCTTATTTTCTTCTATTAATTAAGAGTAATAAGGTGCTCAGTACAACACTTCTGGGAAGAAATAATTACTACACTATCACTGTTCTTTAAATACAACATCCTCTATCCCCATCAGTGTGCATACTAAGAGACCTGAATGTACTGGACTCATCACATAAACAAATCACAACACCCCTACTGGTGGCCCTAACTATCACAGAGAAAACTATTCTGCTTGATTGGAAAACAGAAAACAAATCTCACAATGGCTATTTCTTTTACCAGAACAGGAAACACTGGGAAGAGGCAGACACCACAAGTGGTAACACAAACACACCCAACACTGAAACTACAGAGTAGATTATCAGAAGAATATTATCATAATCCCATAATGATTTATTGACATTTCTTTTTCCTTTCATTAATTTCTATTTATTTATTTATGTATTCATTCATCCACTCTTTTTTCACTGCGACCACAAATATCATCACTTCACTACACATGTTCTTCTCCGTGTACTTCTTCGGTTAATCTTTCTATTTCAATATTGTATATGTTTATAACCTGTACCCACCCATACCTTCCCATCTGTATATCATTTCATGTGTCCTTGTTGTTGCAAATTTAAAAAAAAGAAAATATGAGCACATTTCCTCTATTCTCGCCTCATTGCACTGGTTACCTGTGGCTTTTACAATTGATTTAAAAATGCAATTAATTTTTTTTGGCTTGAGACAGAGGGTCGTATGGCATACATATACCGTCAGGGACTCGAAATTGTGGAATAACCATCCAATGAGAATCCGACAAGCTACTAAGTGTCGTCTTTTAAAACTATTTTGTAAACAATTTTTTATAAAATGGCTTTTAATTAGGGTTGTACTAGGATCAGTAGTCATTATCAGTAGTATGAGTATTAGATCATATGATTATCATTGTCTATTTCAGTGGTAGGCCAGTGTGGTTATAATGATGTTAAAGTCCAGGAGCCATCACTGATCATTTTTCCTGTTTGTATTTTTAGACATAAAACATTGATTCAAATCACTTATAGTACCTTGATTTCAGAAATATCAGTATCAAGTCCTAAAGTTCCTTTGGTGGCACTCTGGAGAAAGTGTTTCTGATAGACAGAGCATGTAGTCTGTCAGGGTCCAGCCTATATGTGTGCTGTGTGTTGTGTATGCTGCTGTTATTCTATGTGCAGTGGTGTGATAAGGGCTGCTGGGAGCTGATCTACACCGAGCCTTTGTGTTCTGGCTGTTTGTTTTTGATTGTGAGTCACTCCCGCTGCATGGACGAGACAAGTGCCCAGCTCTGACCTCTCTGACCTCAGAACACTGCTTCTGTGCGATACTTCCTCCTATGCTGTGCTATACTTCTTCTAATTAGTTTTCATTTCTCGATGAAGAAGTGTGGACCATGCTACAATGCCATGTTCCTTTTTGTCATGATACATATATAGTTACATGGTTTGTGTTCTTTTTGTCTTGCTAAGCATTATACTCCCTTCTCAAACTAACGAACGGGATATTTTTCTTTTTATCTATAGACTGTATAAAACATGGACATAGTCACCATGACGTAAACCATAGGTTTCTGGAGCTCAATGTGGCCGGCTCTGGCTGTCGCCATCTTGGCAGTGACGCTCCGCCTAAATCCTGTCTGATCCAAAACTGGGCAAAGGGGCTGAGCAAAAACAGCTAGCGGCTAGCTAATTGTGATTGCACCCACCTCTAACTCAAAGCAGCCGCGCCCTAATTATGCATAACTTTAAGCCTTCATGTAATTTAAACAGGGGAGCTATATAACATGCTATATAATATGGGTTTGGGGTTAACAACAATTTAAAACTATGATTATTAAAATAATTTAATTGCTCTCATGGGGTTTAATATGAAATGATATTTAATGTTGTTGTGATAGCAGACTGAGATGAGGAAAGACACCCTTCCCTCTTCTTTAACGTTTCTATCTTCTCTTTCGTTGCAGTTATTCTGTGTTGCCTTCCCTTTAATTTCCCTGATGTTTGTTTTTTTTAATCACATTTTATTATGAAATATGATGCTTTTTTTTTTTTAACCATGAACAAATTGATCCTATTTAATAAAGCGGCCATGCTCTATTAGCAGGACTGTCATTTTCATGTCTTTGCCACTGCACTGACTGTCCAGCAGACCTGCCTTATTCCTTACTCCTCACACAGCCAATCACATGACTTATGAAAGCTAATGTGCCAATTCTAGTGCCGATACAATATCTGAGTTTTGACACCAATAAAACTATACTATTCTGATACCTTACTTTCAAAAGTATACATGCATTCTTCTTCCTTGTCAAAACCTGGTGCATACATTACCCACAATGCAGCTCATCCTCTGACAGTTAAGTCGGGGGAATCGGGTGTGTTAAGCTAGCAGTGGCTCATGTAGTCTCTAGCCTGCAGCAGAGATGAAGCTCTGGCTACAGAGGTCATGTAAGATCACTACTTTCTCATTCATCAACCCCAGATTGATTAATAATGAAGCCATCCAGGTAGTTGCAATTCAGTGTGAACAGAGACAAACCATCACAGTGGAGCTATTCTTCTTTAGCTTATTTGGTAAAACATTAAAAGTGAAAAACTAGACTAAACTAACTAAACTTGATTCCAGCTGTGGTCTCTCTCTCTATCCCTCTCTCTCTCTCTCTCTCTCTCTCTCTTTCTGCCTCTCTCTGTCTCTCTCTCTCCCTCTCTCTCTCTGTCTCTCTATCTGTCTCTCTGTCTCTGTCTCTCTCTCTCTCTCTCTCTCTCTCTCATCCTAGACTACCTCTAAAAAAAAATCATCTTTAAAAAAAAAAAAAGGACAAATCCACACAATGAAACATTTAAGCAAAACCTGGTCTCATTTCTCTCCGCAATATTGTTCTTTAACCCAAGACTTACACTGTTTGCCATTTGGCCTGTGCAACAGTCAACAATGGGTGAATCAGACACAGAAATGGAGGGGTGGGAAAGGCTGACAGCATGGCAATGTCGCTCCGTTTTAGCCTTTAGATCATCCAGCATGTAACACAAAGTGACAGGCAAAGCCGACTCTAAAAATCAAAGCCTCCTTTAGCTTCCACATTCTGCGAATGGAAGTATTTGAGTGGCTTAGAAAAACTTCAAAGCCGGGGAGAAGGGGACTTTTTTAATTTCAGATAAGGCCCTGGAGCTGGATGTGAACTGCTGGAATTGTACAAGTTCACATCTTAATCGACGTGACCAGCTGAATTGAGGAATGAAGAACTCATCTTCCGAGTCCTGTTTTTCTTTCTCCCTCCTGTTTCTTTTTTTTTTTCTTTTTGCAAATTTGTATAATCGAAATATGTTGCCAAACCTCCGTGGGTAGAGAGCGAGTGTGTATTGATTTAAAAAAGAGCTTTGGTTTGCGTAAAATACATTTACTTAGTTAAGCTGCAGTCGTATCATCAGCTCCATTGATTGCAGTGTGATGCTGTTGTCATTATCAAGCCAAGATAATCTCTCCTAAGTCAGCCTTCCTGCATGAGCAGTGAAGTCAGAGGTTTTTAATGTAGAAGGCTATGGACTTCTGCTTGTTCTGCTGTCTTCATGTGTGGCTGTGTGTGTGCGTGCGTGTGTGTGTGTGCATGCTGCTTGTTCTAGCCCTACTTATTTATTTCCTTGTTTGTACTGAAGGTCTGACTAAGGAACAAAGGCCACAGTCATACAAACACGTACTGTCACGTTGTGACCTTAATGAGCCCAGTGAAGCAGGTCCACCACACAGACAGGGGAGCAGCTCTGTAGTGGACTGACACTGTCTGACTTATTACTCAGGAGAAGGAACCTAAGCATCAGCATCCTCTCTGTTAGGGTGTATTTTCTTGGTTAGAACGGGAGAAAGAGTTGACGAGCAGCCTGTCACATGCAGAGATGAGCTCCCAACAAAACTATCAATTTAATTGTCCAAGTCCAATGTGTCCATGTCATGAGTGTGAGCATGTAGAAGCTCTTATTATATAGTGGGAGAGGTTTGTAGTTGTAACTACAGTGTACGCCGCAGCATATTCAGCTGTTTTCTCCATCTTCTCCTGGTACAAACACAACACAGGCAGGAGCACGGGCCTGGGGTTACAGTATGAAACTGCTACCAGAAAAAGAAGAGAAAGAGAAGAAAAGGCAATGATGTGAGATTATTAGTTGGAATGAGTTGTTGTTAAATTTGAAGAGGACACGCAAGGCAGAAAATTTACAATTTAACCATATTTTGCTGAGAACCAACAAACCAATCAATTTTCTCACTCAGACTAATTTCATTGGACTCCAGTAAGAATGGGCCAAGGATTTAGATAATTTCCTTTTGTGATAAAACAGCCCTTTGCTCCTGAAGCAAACTAATGGCCTGGACAAGCAGCCATACACAAGCATTAGGCATAGTGCCGCTAACAATGGGTAAATATTTCTCCACTGTTCAGGATGGAGTGAAAGGTGGAATTGAGTCTTTTTGGCTCGACCACAGATACATTGGAAACATCATTTTAATTAGACAATGTTTGTCAGAGACGTTACCGTCATCTTAACACTCTAATCTTCAAGTTCTTTTCTTTCTCCACGTTCACTTCTTTTCTTACATTTTAATAGGTCTAATTTGGAATATCTCCTACGAAACGATGACATGATTTAGCAGGACTTTTGCCACTACATTATTTTAGAAGTTATAACGGTTCCAGACAAAAACAACCTCATTATTGAAAAGTTTCACTGTAAACTGGACTGTTTTCCTACTGACAGACGACTGATGTGTGTTTTTTTTTATGTTGCCAGTCCAACTACTGTAGGTCCTAATGGTCTCAACAGCTGATTAAATGTGTGACTTTGTGTTCATTTAAAATCTGCAACTTTAGCATAAAATAATTGGTTATAATGCTGAATGCACAAAATGAAGCCAATAGACATTAACGTCTGTTTTCTATATCTATACAGAATTGTGCAAGGTCAGTTTGAGCGATGAAACACAATATGATAGACAGTATGTCAAGCTGATCATACTTTTGACGTCATTTATTCAGAGTGAAGCCTTAATTAAGAAATACATTTGCCAAAATAGGCAACACCATGAGCTTTGGAAAGTGAAATGGTATACATTTATGGTATGTGGTGTACACAGGATATTACATCTATATTTGTTGCCAAGGTTTTCATAATGATATAAAAATTAGACAAGATTATTAGTTTTGTCATGGGAAACCTTAAACTAAGGAAGGGAGAGAAGGTATTCTGCGCCTTAAGAGGATAACCAGTCTTGTCTTTAGTGCTAGTCTTTCCAATTGTAATTATTTTTCAGGCTAATTAATGAGAAAACATATTTGTGTGCACTGGACAACTATATAAAAAGTGTGTATCCTCAAACCATATGTTTTACAATAGTATTTCAATCGTGAACTGTAAAATTGTTATTATTTCAATGCAAATCTACATGTATTTTCATACAGAAATAGATTTCACACGGGATGTGCAGTTCAAGCAATAAATGTTACACATGCTGTGCAGCTGCTGCTTCAGATTACTGACTAACTTCTTCCAGTTTAAGCTGTGGTTTACTGTGGCTATACGTCACATATAGTGTGTCCCTGTGTTTCACAGAGAGTCGCTGTAGAATAACAAAGTGTCGTACAGCACGTTTAACCACTTCACCTTCGTTATCAAAACTGTTGATGGAGTGCTCAGTTTGTCAGACCAATGTGATGGATGTATTTCTTTTTTTCGAAATACAATTTAGTTTGATTTTAAAGTTTGTATTACCTCAAAATACAAACTGGGAGTTCGCTGGGTTTTCCACCGTGTTCTGCCTCCTCGCCTGCGGCTGCTAAGCTTGTTTCATTATGTCAAAGTGTAGCAAAACAACCCTGTAGCAATCATAATCCTGTAGTCTGTGGCAGTCTTTGGAAAACTCCAAAGAAAATTCCATTCCAGTGGTTTCAAAGACGGGCTTTCACACTTCGGAGATGGCTGACTTAGTAGCTGCAGGGGAGTGCCGGGAACCCACACAGCATCCACACTACGCAGGAGAAATAATGCAGTCCTTTGGACGGACAGCAACAATATTTACTTTGGAGCTGCAGCAGGAGATACTGGGGGAAGTTATTTAACCTTGATGCAATCGCCTGGAGAGACAGAGCTTCTCAAATGTCTCTAAAGTAAATTGTGGATTAGTCTGCGTTCTGATGTGTGCTGAATCTGTTTTCCCAAGGATGTAAAATTGTCCGAAATATATGTTTCCCTGAGATGCTGCCTCTGTGGTCGAGTATTTCAGGAGTGCTTAAGTGCCGTCGACTGAAGCTTGTCATAGATCTACTTAATGTCAATATCTGAGATGCAGAGTTGTGAATAGGATAAAAAACATTTGCACATGATTGCTTATATGCTGAGCCTCCCACTGGTTTTCACAAGTGTAGTAATAATTACACATATGTACAGTGCACATGCACATGCACACACACACACACAAACATACCACCCTCAGCTCTCACTTCTCTGCAGCTTATGGTGCCTCTTAATCCCTTTCACACTCTGTGAAGCTCAGCAGTCTGCCTGGTGTGTGTGTCCTCCTCAGCACACCCATCCTATCTGTTTTTGTTTTTTGTTTGGCCGAGCGGATGTTCGGCATGCATGTTGATTACGTGTGTGTGTGTGTGTGTGTGTGTGTGTGTGTGACCGAGACCTTTGCCCTGGCTGCATTTGTATCAACAGGTCAAAAGAGTCAGATAATGCTTGTGTCCTTAAAGCGCAGTGTGACTGTGGATGTGTAGTGCTGCTGCTGCTGTCCCCGCATCATTTTGTGCATACAGATCAACGCTGGCTTTGAGATTAGCCTTCAGCACAACACATCTGCTGGCTGAGTGCATTTCTCTCAACCTGTCATCAAACAAATTCCTGCTCAAGGTAAAAAAAATCAAGCTGTCACGATAAAATGCCTACACGTCGTATCTCTGAAGGAAAAGTATTTTTGATTCAAAAGGATGTTTTTTTTACCAAGACATGCCACTCTGCAAAAAAACAATCATTTGTATTGCCCTTTGGCTAACTAATGGCACTCTAATAGGCTGTCGGTTTGCTCACAATGAGGATGACATCACAAAGCCCAAAGTGTGTGTGTGTGTGTGTGTGTGTGTGTGTGTGTGTGTGTCTGTGTGTGTGTGTGTGTGTGTGTGTGTGTGTGTGTGTACACCAAGGACAGGTTACAAGTCAAACACAAACAAGCATCTCATACACCTATGGGCTTCCGATTGATTTAACATGCGTGTCTAGTTTTTCAACGATAACGCTCTCATGTCTGTGCATTAGGCATAAAGAGCCTTAGCCTAGCTTAGCATAAAGACTGGGAGCACGGGGGTGAGTCCTAAGTTCACCTACAAAATACACATACAAACACGTTTAAAGCTCACTAATTACCACACAGTGTCATGTTTGTTTAAACCATACAGAAATGTTAAAATGACAACGTGTGGTTACATAGTTAAACTATGAGAAGTTTGTATATCCGCCAAGTATGAAGCAGCCTCTGATTCACAAACCTCACAAAGTCAACAAGACTCCAGCTGGTGTGCACCAAGAACTAGTTACAAACTCCTGGTATGAAAAGGGAAGCCAATGCAGAAGTGTCCTAAACCTGCATATCCAGCAGGGGGCGACTCCACCGGTTGCAAAAGGAAGTCCGCTTGTATAGAAGTCTATAAGAAAATGACCCTACTTCTCACTTGATTTATTACCTATATAACATTTTCTAAAGGAGTTTTTGCTCTCAATCTCTAGCCTTCTTGAATTCAGCATGATTTTTTATTTCTTAAATTATGGTTCCATTTAGAGTTAAATACTCTGGCAGATTTATGTACAGTACATGTATTTGTTAAGCGATTTAAGCTATATTTAGTGAAAGGTGAGGCTCAAAGAACACATGTTTAGTTTTTGGTTCCAGCCCTATTGGTGGAAGATATTTCTGAATATTGCAAGCATTTTTGATCACCTTTTACAATCTTGCACCTCGAGCCTGTGTTTATTTCAGTAAATTATGTTTAAAAAATGTTTGTACTGTTTTTATACTGTACTTAAAGGAAGCTGTTCCAAACAGGTTACGCAGATTCAGTTATTGTGGTTTAGTATATTCTCTTAATTTTTTGTACATTACAATAGTTCATTTTAAAACTATTAAATGACGAAAAACACATTTCTACACAAGGTCCACTTACAGCTTTTTACAGAACTTTCAAAGTAAAGGGTGGGGGGGGTCGAATTATTTTTCTGGCCAACCCTATTGATACACGGTAAATGTAATGTTGGGTTAGCGCATGTTTTTTTTCCCAGGAAATGATGCAGCAGACCCTGTGACTTATGACTACAGCCATCACATATTTTGAATAACAATAGAAGAAGCCAGACTATCATTCTCTCCTCAGAGCAGCAGACAGCCTGGCACTGACGTCAGCAGCTCTCAGTGTAATGGATCCCTCCCACTGCTCTGCAGACTCCCATTCTCCTGAAGGAACACTGCTGCTGGTAATGCAAAGCAGTCCATATGCAGTCTTTTCCAAATGTTGTAGTTCTCTTACGTCCAGTTGATGTGGCCATCTGTCGGCATCGGCCCGCTGCCCTCTCCCAGGTCTCATTATGTTGGCATGGCGCTGAATATCAAACCAATGCCATGCCGCCTGCAGGAGCAACCACTGAGCCATAGCATGCACTGGCACACACTGAGATACACAGGTGTGCATGCAAGCATGTGAAGCACACACACACACACACACACACACACACACTCATTTACTCACTCACTAGTTAGCTGTAAAGTCACTTTGTAGAAAAAAAAAAAGCAAAAACATGCACGTCTTTTGCGAAGACAACTGAACTTAATTGAACAAGCCCGGAACAGTGGATCATTTAATTACAATACGTTTATGATTAAAAAAAAAATGCTAATGCATTTAGAAAGTCATTTTAAAACACCATTCCCATGGTTTTGCTTTTTAATCTTCTTTACTCTTCGGAGATGGAGATGGTTGTTTGCATGATCCTGTTTTAGTCTATCTAAAATTGAAACCATAGTAACTAGAGAATTCATTGTAATTGCAAAGGAGAGCTAAGGTATTGTTCACTTCATCCCTCATTAGGTTATGATACGTGCAGGGAAAAAACGTGGAGACAAGCAGACTGGCAGACTATTGCCCGTACTGGCCGCGGGAGCTCGTTGTTAGCATGATCGTGTTTAAATCTATCTTACATATCTATCTAAGGCTTCTGTCTTTTGAGCCATCACGTGCAAAACTGCGTGACAGAGAGCGCTGCTGCTTTAAAAAAAAAAACATGATTTTTTTAAATGTATGACACAATTTCAATACTTATATCCAATATTACGGTTTATTGACCCATGTAATCTTTTACCTTACGATGTATAGATTTTTTAGGAATATGAAGCATTTGAAGAAATTCCCAATCACATGACATCACAATACGAAAACGAAACGTCTTTTCCCATATGACTGTAAACATATGTCATTCCTTTAAATAAGTGTCGACCTTTTTTCTTTAATGTGAATCAACAAATAAAATGCATTCCTATTAATATAGATTGAGGACACAAGTATATTGTAAAACTGATTAAAATCTTGTGCTTGTAAAAATAAGGGCATTTTTGGGGACTCGAAAAAAAGTCTAGTAAAAGTCTGGTAATAAATCAGTTTTTAGCAATTGATTAAAAATTAAAATAAAGGATGTTGCTGCTGGCAATTTTGTTCCTAACTTTATCCCGGTTCTACTTATGACTCCCTTCGTTTTAATACAGTGTCAAGCTTGAACATGGCTAAGAATAAAAAATATAACAAAAAATCATGTTTGAAGAATAATTATTTAATTTTTAGTTGAGATAATAATATTTCTTTTCATACAATGTTAGAGTTTGAATGTCGCTATGACAGATATGGTCAGCGGTGTGGCTGAGTGATCCCACCCGACTGCCACTGTGCATGTGCAGCTCTCACCAGAGAAGGAAGCGAGGCGGCTCACTCGTTAGCTGCTGCACCGGATTATTCACAGATTTCGTCATATATCAGAATTATGTATGCTGGCCCACTTGGAGGTTGCTTCTGGGACAGATGCGGCACACAGGGTGCCAACTGAATAAGCCCAGGGTAGAGCCAGGCAGAAAGTCAATTCATTGAATATTTTAAAATGTATTGTTGTGAATGGATTATTATAGGTAAATATGATTATGAGATTAAAGCAATTTTTTATTTTGGCATCATGGTTTTCCATGTATAAACTAAAGAGGTTTCTGTTTTAGCATTTTTTTAGTCTCATGTAACCATTTCTTATGTATCTTGAGTTTGTATGTTGTGAGCTGGAATGTTTTGACCCTGTAGTGAATTTCCATGTTGGGGAGATGAATGCACGTCATCTGAGGCACCGTGAGAGCCATCAAAGTTTGTTTTATTACTCCTCAACATCATCATAATTTTTCCCTGTCGCTGTGCGCTTGTGATGTCAAAAAGAAAAGAGCACACCCTCTGCTCTTTTTTGCTCAAGGATAGTCGGTCACAAAATGAATAAATGTTTTCCAAAATTGTATCTTTTCATAAATTAATATCTCTCCTTTCTTCCTCTGCGTCCACGTCTCTCCCTATCTCCTGGCGATGCCTGTAGCTCTCCTATATAAAGGTGAGCTCAATAGGAGCCATTTCCCCAGTTAAAAAAGTCAATAAAATGACTTTTACTCCAAAGCTTAAAGTAGAAAGCAAATAAGCGTCATTCAGAGTATTTGTGGCCAGTTCGGACTGATTCTCCAGTCTGACACGCTGATGGTCACGGTCACTTTTTTACAGTACCATTACAACATAAAACACTTTATCAGAGCAAGACATCATGGTATTTACTTACAGTAAAGTGAAAGAGCAACCAAATTGATTTTCAATCAATTTTCTCTGAGAAAAATGTATCTTTTTACATTTCTGACTGACTTTTTACAAATCTAACAAAACATTTGGAGGAAGCAAAATAGCATTCCAGCTAACACAAATGTTCTTCTCATTTTAAATGAATACAGTTAAATACGACCAAGAACAGCCCTGCTGTGCGCATGGAGAAGTGATACCGCCGCTTCACAGAGAACTGCAAGGTCAATTAATCGCTTCTTATTCAGGCCATCGATTCCATAAAGTGGTTTGGCTGAAAAGGCAATTTCAGAAACCGATCCTGACAGTTAACTTTGGCTCAACCTTCGAGGCAATTTGGAACTGTTTAACATGCGTCAATAGGAAATATTTATCTTCATATGAGTTAATTGCGTGATGCAAGAAATCAATATTTGTGACTTATCTTTTCCCCCTCCTGTGTATGTGTTCAGAGACAAAGAGATCATTGGAGGCTGAAGCTTCGTCGCTCCGACACATCCTCAACAGTTACCATATTTATTCTTTTAATACCCGTCGCTCTCTTGCTCAGAAAAGCAGAGCTGAAAGACAATCCCAGGAGTGATTAGAGACCGTGGAGCTGGAAGTAGATCTTGCTTCATCTCCCAAGTCTCCCTCTACCTTTATGCATCTAATTATTATTCTTATGCTGTTGCCCAGAACAGAGGGGAGAGGGAAGAAGCACCCTCAGGTTAGTCGTCTGATCCGTCCAACAAAGGTACAGGGACCAGGGAGACTGCCTTAACCTGCTGTCCTGGCAGTCTGAGAGCTCTCACTGTGTCTCTGTCTGTGTGTTATGAATGATTTACTGAGCAGGGGCCGACTCAGTGTTCTGGGGCCCAAGGCAAACGCAGGTACAGGCCCCTCCGTACCTGCTCTACTCGTCCCTTGTTTTCCCCGTACAGTTATCTTCTCCTGACAACTCTTCTGGTATTACATATTTTTGCTGCACGGCTGAATTGATCTACTGCAAAGATGTCTGTGATCTATCTTGTTTTTCATCTCTCAGAAGAGAAATGTGGTCAATGTGGTAAATGTGACTGAGGTGAGGCAACACAATAATAGCCTTGATTTCTTTGTGGGCTGCTTCCTATTAGGAAAGAATGTTTCAGGTTTCAGGTTTGAGCATGTGTTGCCATCATCACCATCATCCGTAAAATGGCTGCATGAATCCCTGTGCTAGCAGCAGGTTCTCATTTATCAGATAAACAAAGTTATTTTTTTGTTGTAGAAACTTATGTACCATGCTGATCTCCCTGGAATGAGGTAGTAAGCAGCGGGTAGTAAGGCGGTGAGAAATCCATTACGCTTCGAGGAAAACGTACTTTCTTCCAAAGTAAAGGTAAGATCTCAGTTTAACGTTGGAGCTTGAAACAAAACAAGACAAAAAACAAACAACATGATTTGGTTATGTTTATGAAAAAGATCATGGTTTGGCTAAAAATAAATATGTTTTTTATTTATTATTTAACAGGGACATAAATTGTCAACCTGTGTTTGGTTGAGCTACCCAACCTACCAGACCTGGTTTGAACGTGAATGCTGCGGACTTTAACTAGAAACCCTGTTTGTGACACGTCAAAAACAAACATAATTGGGGAGAAAATATGTTTTTCTCAAAGCATTGTACAGTAACCCTGGTAATCTGATGTCTCCCACATAAAAAAGGCAGAATAGCGAGTTATTCTGCAGCAGCCTGGTGTTGTTAACAGGCTGGTTGTGCGTAATGCCTCTGTGCTATGACGTGGCACTACTCAAATGATAACATTAGTGCTGGCTGTCTGTATTGATTTGACGGCACTTTTTTTTTTTTCTTAGTGTTGGACTCTGACAACATATTCTATTCTTTTCCACTCTCTGTAAATATGTATTTCATTGCATTCACAGAACACATTGTGAAAGAAGTTGTCTTAACTATTGCAGTCGTACCACTGCTGCGTGCTGCGTGCTGCGTTCTGCGTGCTGCATTCTGCATGCTGCTTTCTGCGTGCTGCGTTCTGCATGCTGCGTGTGTCTGAGCATCGGGCCTGCCTTGTTCTGAGTGAACATATCTGTGTGTATTTGTGTAATGTGACATTACATGTGATTTAATACATTTAAGTTTAATCATTCTTTTTTGGATAGAATGTTCTCATGGGAACAT
Organism: Bovichtus diacanthus; assembly: GCA_943590825.1. Classification (NCBI taxonomy): domain Eukaryota; kingdom Metazoa; phylum Chordata; class Actinopteri; order Perciformes; family Bovichtidae; genus Bovichtus; species Bovichtus diacanthus. Next base: position 1,143,002 of record CALSBV010010145.1, read on the forward strand.
CAACGTATTTGAAAAAGGCATCATTTAATACCGGTAAATGCGTGAACTTTATTAAAGTAAATAGGGTAAGTCAACATATTTGAAATATACCTTAAGTATTAACAGTAATTGCATAAACGTTAGTAAAGTAAAGTTCTATGAGCTAATAGTTACATAAATTCTACTCCTCTCAGTTTGATTTAATTTAATAACATAAATAGTACTTTTGGTTTATTTTAGAACTACTCAATTTGATGGAAATGAAATTAATTAAAATAGACCCAATTATCTATTTGAGTGAAGGAGAAACTTTTCATACGATATAAAGCAGCTGCGGACAACAGATACTGTAAGATTTACTGACGCTCACACGTACACGCACACGCTCTCCAGCACTGGGTAAGCAGTTGCAGCCTGTGTGTATTATAGGGTTGTGCAGGGTTGTTGAAAGAGCCTGGATAATGGCAGCTTCATCGTGAGCTCCTTCCACAGCGGAGGGGATTAGAAGAACAAGCAGCTCCTGGATCACAGGAGATTGCTGACTGTCCAGCTGCTTATTTACCAAATTGATGAGAATGAAACTAATTCCGCACCTGATGGCATTCAAACACACATTTTAATATACTGTATAGAGAAATGTATCTTCTTTTTTTTTTTTTCTTTTTTTTTTTTTTTTTTATCATCTACCAAAATAGGACATTCTTGAACTAAAGTAACTAAAACTTAAAGGTTTTGGGTTTGCATTTTGTATAATAATGATGTAAACAAAGAAGAATAAATGAGCATTCCTCCTGAAGCTCGTGGGCTCTGTGCACCGTGACATTTTCTCATTGTCAACCTTTTCACAGAGTGTGACAGTGCCACAATTAATTACAACTAAATCATATTAAGAGACAACTCAAATGAAAGGTAGCCCCCCCCTACACTGGATACTACCGTCCATCCCGGCTTCTACAGTCTGGACCTTAAACATTTGGTGACTGAAGTTGAAATATAACCAATACATATATTTCAGTATGTGTGAATGGAAAATGTAGGTGCTGCTATATGGCTGGCAATGTGAATTATACATACTGAAATTACCAAAAAAGTCAGATTTTTCAGAAGGTTAGCACACTTAACTTCACATTTGCTCTTTTTTTTTAATCATGCTCGCATAACTTAGCCTCAGAAGCACCCATGTGCAGCCAAAAATTCCTGAAGGAAATTAAATAGTATCTAAAAAATGTTATAATAGCAGAGAACTAATCATTGATTGTAATGCATTGACTGTGTTCGTCAAACATTGGTTCTGGTCTAACTCTGTGTTATGGTAGCCTACATGGGCTCTCTCCGAGCGCAACCATTGACAGGCAGAGAACGACAGGTTACCCACTTCTTCAGTTTACCACCGCTGCCTTGAAAGGAGAGTTTTTGACATGATCATATAATGGATATACGCTGTTTCCAGTTAGTTTCTGTCCAAGCCCGATCTCAGCCAAGCTTGATTAAAAAGCTGACTTTCCACTGTCAATTTTGTTTTAACTTAATTTGTTATCAATTATGTAAATTTAGCATATTAGCCTGGGAGCATTGAATCTCATGTTTCTGTAGCTTTTTTTGTTATTGTCTGTTGCGTCAAAATTCATTAGCATCTGCTATAAACAACCCAGCCCCCTACAGCTCCCGCTGCTCTGCGTTATTGTTTGCGGTCAGCAAGCGACTTACTAAATGAATCAATAATTTGACACAAAATATAAAGAAAATTTTTTTTATTTTATTTTTTATTGATATAATAAAGATTGTATTGAATCTGCTAAGAAAAAATTGTCTGTTAGATTTTACTGCATAGCAACGGTTGGAACTGTCCGCATACAGTGTCCACTACAGTGTCCACTACAGTGTCCACTACAGTGTCCACATACATTGTCCACATACAGTGTCCACATACAGTGTCCACTACAGTGTCCACATACATTGT
>CALSBV010010145.1:1144950-1163162 GCA_943590825.1 Bovichtus diacanthus
TGTCCACTACAGTGTCCACATACATTGTCCAGATACAGTGTCCACATTCAGTGTCCACTACAGTGTCCACATACAGTGTCCACATACTGTGTCCACATACAGTGTCCAGATACAGTGTCCACATACAGTGTCCTCCACATACAGTGTCCACATACAGTGTCCACATACAATATCCACTACAGTGTCCACATACAGTGTCCCACATACAGTGTCCACATACTGTGTCCAGCCCTGGTTGCTGTGTAACTAGCAGTAGGGATTTTGAACAGGTGCATTAAATGAGTGCAGCACTGATTGATGTTTTCTGCCCTGTAACTGTCAAAGTCTGTTCACATTTTATTTTCCATTTCCCGGTCTGTAATCACTGCCAGGGCCCAACCCGTGTTTTACTGTTTACTTCACGTCTGTCTTCTTCACTCCTGTCGTCGTCCAGCTCTTCGTGTCTTTTCACCTCTCTTGCTTTTTCTGCGCTGTTTTCTTCTCTTTTTCTTTCTTTACTGAGGACAGGTCAGACATCAAGAATACAAAGTGTTGTGCTCTCAACAAATATAAAAATTAATATTAAAAAATACTTCCATATGGAGTAACGGCAAATGAATGTGTGTTTTTGGCCACAGCTGATGTTAAATTTCTTTCTGCGGATTGATATGATTGAACATGGTTCTATGATCATAGCGTCCTTAGCAACAGTCTGTTTTACATAGCAACGGTCTGCTATACAGAAATAACCGACTGTACAATATCGAAATTGACCAATCAGAATCGAGTAACTAAGCCGTGTGATAAGAACACAATAAAATTGTCCTCCGTGCTCGTTTAAACAATATGATAGTTGGTAAAAATATTATTCCTCCCTATCCTTAGCCTGTGGGTATAGGCCTAGTTCACTTTTGTGTTTAGTGTACATCCCTTTCATCTACCATATTATGCCTCTGTGATGTGTACAGAGTCTAATGTCCTCCTCATCTTTTCAAGGACCAAAAATCTTGGGTCTCCCATTCAGCAAATCCAATTTCGGCCTCTTTTTGGCTGGTGGTGGCACGATTCCAGTGTCTGGTGTGCGTAAGCAGGTGTTGATAACGTGGACTTGACAGTCTAGTCTTTTGTACGGCTGCAGTGTGTTTACAATGTTTGAAGCCTTGGTCTGTCACCTACGTAATCCTGCTCATGGATCTATAGCTTCAAGGCTGAATTTGGTGACCAACAACTTCACACATCTCCCGCTGGATGATCTTGCACGGGTTTGCTTCTGGATCATGGGTAATGTAGCCTTCTGCTATCCAAAACTGACAACAAAATAAACACATTATTTATCAGAATCGCATGAGAATGAAGTGAAACTGAAGCCAATCAATTATCAAGTTATAAAGGTGTTGAGAAGTTTGGTGACACAACGCAAAGACATAAAAAGTTCAAACAGCATGCAAACTATGGGGTTTAGCAGCATCCATAGCAACCACCATAGCAACGCTAGAAAATGTTGCATTCCAACGATTTTCAGGAGAGACATGACACAAACTTTATAATAATTAACAAACTGAAGATCATATAGATTCACTCAACAAAGATAACAAATAAAATAAAACGCAATGTTATCAAAATCCATTATGTCATGCCAATGCCAAAACTATCTTAAAATATTGCATTTTCCACTGACATATTGATTTTTTTAGATGCAGGCCAATAGAAAACAACAGGCCAAAAAAAAAAGTCACAATTTTAGAGCCATTATTGTGAAACTAATACGTTTCGCGCTCTGGACACATTGTCACGATTACACATTTTGATGTGAGACTGAATTTGTACTTTGCATATGTTTTGCTTCCATGATTTGTCTTATTACATCACTTTTCATTTCCTTTGAACAAGGTTATTGCCAACTAATGTATTCATTATTAGATAGATGCTAAATATTCTAATATAGTTTTATGATATTGAAGTTGTCCAAAATAAATATTTTTGAAACCAAGATCTCTAGGTTATAATTTATTTTCTGTGCTTGATGATCTCCTAGAAATCCTCCCAGTGCTCCTATGAGCTCTCCTTCACCTGCAGAGCGCATCTGGAGTTTCAGTACCAGGATCGGTCCAGGAGCTGCTGCCTTAGTAAATCAGTGTGGTTACTAACTCAATGACTTAGTAAATTACTCTACTAACTCATTTGTCAATCAGAATGCAAAAGAGGATCTTTTTGAATACAAGAATCTCCAAAGATATGTATGTTTCTTCAACGCAAAAGAAAAATAATAAATAGACCTGATTTCTGACTGCAAAAAGGTTCGATTTTTCTAACTGTTTGGAGAAAAGGAGGCCTAAGTACGAAGCTCTGCAACTTTCTCCGTGCTTGGTGATTTTATAGGCTTTGACATTCCTTGTGAGGCTTTAATTATCTCCCTCGCTCGTCTGACTTTCCATTTCTGTGCTTTTCTTGCATCTTGTATTCCTCACTTTGTCTCTCCTTACCTTGAACACTGACTATGTCCCGCTGTGACCGGCCCTGATCTCCCAGACAGTAATTGCACAGTGAGTAGGTTGCAGGGAAACAGCTGCAGTGTAGTTTAGAAGCCGCTCGTAACAATTAATGTGTTTTACTGTCAAGATCAATGCAGGTTTCTCTCATGCATAAATATTAGCTGCTAAAATGTTTGGACAAGATGAGGGGGCTGAGAGTTACAGATATGTATACCCAATCTGAAATAATGTTCCTGTTTCAAAAAACTGCAGTCATCTGTGTGTAGGCATTGCACATAAAAGCAACACATTTGCACAGCGTTAGTTCAGCATTGTGGCTCTCTCCTTGCCTATGGAAGTGTAGAGAAAGGGGGTGGGAGGAAAAGACAGATGGAAAATAATAGGAAAGATATGACTGACCAAACAGGGGAGGGAGTTGCAGTCAGAGAAATGGGGATGAGAAACTGTAAGAGAGGAAGAGAGAGAGAGAGCAACCTAGCAGCGGCTGCAAAACTGTTTGCTTGAGAGTGCCTTTTAATCAGCAGAGAAAGCACCGGCAAAATGGATAAAATGTTATCTGGGAACTGGAAAAGTGGAGGTGGAATTTATGGTACATTATGTTCCAGCTATAAACAAGTGCTCCACGAATTTTAGCCCACAGAAGTCATTCATCACACACAGCACAAAGCACTCTTTTCCTTTTCTTTGCGTTCGCACGCAGGCTGGAACTGTGCCCAGTCTGATTTGGGGCTCCAAACACAGAGAGCTATAAAAAAAAGTTAGAGGCTGAGAAAAGTACTTTTTCATTGTTCTACATTAAATCTATATTTCTCTTCTTTATCTGTGATGAGCACATTGTGATTTGTCTGAGTGGATACATGTCCAAACACTCAAAAGCACACACTTGTGAAGAAGCAATGTGAGGCAATCTTGAGAGTCAATGCTGAAGCCATAACGAACATTTCCAAATAGGTTTATCGCTGGTATTTTGTATTTTTGTGTGATTCTGTAAAAAACAAATCTTTTCCAAGCATCATCATCTTAGAAGTCAATAACGGGGACGCCTTAAAATGCTTTGGTTTGTTTTTTTCTTTGTTTTTTTTACAATCAGTGCTGCTGGTTAAGAGTAAGGATGTCAATAAACTAAGTGGACATAACCCTAAAACAGAAGCTTTATGGCTTGAGGAGACGGTTCTCGACAGGTCAAAGTTGATTGTGCTTAAAAGCAAGAAATGTCTGAATACTTTAACACAGGGGCACATTGCCAAGTCAACAAAAAACACAAACACTGCAGATGTTTTCAAACTGAAGGCCCATTTGGACAGGATTAATGTTCCTGGGGGAATTTTTAGGATTTGCATAATCTGCATTTGGCACTGCATTTGAATTAAAAAAAAATTTTCCCCGAACATTTATTTTGTTTTCTGTTATGCGCCTCAGCATGTTTTTAATGTACTACCCAACAGCCTGCTAGTCACAAGGTTCACATTAAAATGTCTGGCTGGGTCCGGTCCAGAAGCGGTTGACAGATAATAGCCGGTTGGTTCTGTTGCTGAGCTCTGCAGGTGGCGGCCGGTTTGCAACTGGAAATGTGCAGGACTCTGGTCAGAACATGAAAAATATCTTTTCTTCATAGACATATAGGGTGAACATTTGAGTGTTGTACTGCCCACAGCACACGGACTGTTCGCAGCGTATACATTCTCTGCCAGTCACCATCAGACTGATTGGTAAGGTGATGAACAGCCCTCAGTCTCCATACACGCGTGGATATCTTATCTCCCTGCTGCTCTGTCGGAATGTTTTATCAACATCTGCAATGCTCCCTCATCCCAGGTTTATATTTCCCCGTTCTTCTTCTTTGTTGTGTTTTTCTCTTCCTGTTTCCAGCCTGTGTTTATTTCCTCTCAGCTAGAGCGAAGGTCACCCCGCTGTGTGCGAGCCATGTGACGTGGAAGGCCCAAGCGGTAAAAGGTGGAGTAGCAGAAACAAGATATGGTGATATGGGAGGTGTAGTGCAGAGCATGTTCAACATTACAGATGGGCCTTCATGGTGGTCTGGCCAGGGCTCCCACCAGTCACAGGCTTTTATCTCCATTTAACTTTGAAGACTGCAGATAGAGAGAAAAGGATCTTGTTTCAGTCCTTTGACAGACAAAAGTATAATATCCTGTGGCCAAGGAACGCAGCAACATTCATTTTCTCCATTTGTTCTCACTGTCACCCCCAGCTCCCTGCTTTACTCGCTTTTATGATAACACTGTGTTCAAAGTCAAGGTTCCCCTCAGAACAAATGGTTGGAATTAACCATTTGGACAGAAAAACAGACAGATCCCTCTTATGAGTCTTATGTTTAAAAAGTGTAGAGACTATGTAGAAACTGGAGGACGGCATGTGGTTGAATCTCGATTGAATTCTTAAGTTCAGTGGATTTGATTGAGCAAAAAGCTGTGAAACCGTCTGCTTTCATCTCCACTCTTGGTCTTTCCTGCTGATTCCTAGATTAGATACTGTACATAGATTTTAACAGAATTTTCCCATTAAGTATTCTTTTAAAGTTTGTAGACTACTTACTGCCCCCAACCCAACTGCTAACATCAGCATCCACTCCTGTAGTTCATAAGAAGTGCAAGTACAAACACAGCTCTGCAGCCAGAGCATGGAGACCCCAGTGCTGAGTCACACAAAACACAAACACACCATCGCAGCCTGAGCTGAATTCATACCCACTGCGAGTATTTAGCAAGCATCCATGTGCATTTAAACCAAATTGGTGTCACTCTAAACCACGTCTTGAATGCTCTTGCATGATGCTTTTGCTCTGGGGAAGATAAAATAAGCCTTTATTGATCCCCAGGGGGGAATTTGGTTGTTGCATCATCACAAGGACAGCAATAGTACGGACAAATAGAGAAAGTTAAAAATAAACAAATAATAAGAGGTATATGCAACAAAATATGATTAGAAGTAAAAAGAGAAACTATACCAAAGGAATTGAAGACAAAGGTAAGAAGTCAATAATAGCAACATGTGTAAACAGCGTAAACCAGACTAATGTGTAATGGGATTGAGTAACAATATTTTGTTTTTGATTGTGGTAATAAAGGAATATTGTAGAAATATAATATAGTATAAACTGAAATCAGACAGTATAACATATTAACATAATATTGTTTAATACGGTATAATATAGTATTGGATATAAGATATAGTATAAGGTAAAATGTAGTAATATAGTAGTATATAGTATATAACCAAGCAACGTCACCTTCATAATATCCCAGATCAGCTAGCTAGCTGCAAACCTGCTTTCATGCTACACTGGTTCCAAAAAATTATTCCAATATTGGGCTGGTGGCCAGTCGCAGCCAACCTACTGTAGCTATCATATTTCTGAGTGTGGTTTCCATGGGAACACAACCGTCGACACTGTGTCGAGTCTTTCGTCATATGGAATTTGGTGTTGTACATTCGGTGGGTACATTCTGGTATCTACGGGCTCGGGGTGGATAGGTCAAAACAAACAGGACTTTCATCCCTTGTGAAAAAAAAAGTTAGCTTACTTTAGTCACGTAACTTACGTACCTAACTAATGCCACACGTAAGTTTCTTATTTTAACACAAACCATGATTTTCCATAAACCTAACAAGTAGTTTTGTTACTTACAGGTTCTGCACTGATCGTTCATGTTGCTAGACAGTGGAAGGAAAATGCACAAAAATGAAAATATTATTTTTCGTAACATATTGTACACACCCTTGTATGAGGATACCATTTTCAAATGATATCATAGTCTGTGCTCTCCACTCCTGTTGTACAGAGTTGGGGTTCTGGTATGTCAAAAATCAGGTTATTAACAAATATGCATTGTAATTAAGATTAATAAACCTATTAATCTCATGAAATCATAAATAGGGGTTGATAATAACTGGCACTAAAATTAAGTAGGTGAATTAGCTAAAAAAAATGGCTATCAGAAGGAATTAATCATTTTTTAAATTACATTTTCATTATTATATGTAATATAATTATTTATTACATTAATTAGTATGACTTTATTTACATTTATGAGGTCCTTTTGACCATGATGCATGACTCTTTGGGGGAGGCAGCATGATGTCATGTGGACCATAGGTGTTAATATGTAAAAAATTAGAAAAGGTCAACAAGGACCAAACTGAAATAAAAGGTCATATGACTTAACAGATATTAAGGTTAGTAAAGACCAAAACACTTAAACAAAAATGTGAACATAAATTAAAGTCCGATGACCAACTGAAATGTCACGAATAATGTATGAGGTCACACAGACTGTAAAGTAAGTCAGTAATGCAAGTACCGTATTTTCCGCACTATAGGGCGCACTGGATTATAAGGCGCACTGTCAATGAATGGTCTATTTTCGATCTTTTTTCATATATAAAGCGCACCGGACTATAAGGCGCATTAAGCGAAACAAAACAGTCAGATAAGTCAAACTTTATTAAACGTGTTCACAAAAACTCTCAATATTGTTCAAACGTTAATGAGCGTATTCACAATAACTCCCAACCTTGTTCAGTTGTAACACGTAAAATACAACACAATACACTCACTTTTTCAGTTGATTCCTCGTCCACAAATCCCTCAAATTCTTCATCTTCAGTGTCCGAGTTTAACAGTTGGGCGATTACGGCATCCAGCATGCCCGGATCCCTCTCGTCATTATCCGAGTCAGTGTCGTGCGTGCGTGACTGATAGCCTTGAGTTTGAAGTCCGCGTCGTAAGCGTGTCTCTTGACAGGCGCCATTTTGGGGTCCTTATACACACACACGCTGTAATATTATGGTGAAGCACAGTACGTATCACTCCGCGACGCTCCTGACCACGGTAGCCGTAATGCTGCAAGCGGTGCAGCTTTGTAGTTTACCAAAGTCGTACTAAAACATTTTGACTTAGCGCCGTGAGCACCGTGTACCACACAAAATCGCATCGAGGTCAGTAAGCACAACCAGAATTAATCCATATATAATACGCACTGGATTATAAGGCTCACTGTCGTTTTTTGAGAAAATTAAAGGCTTTTAAGTGCGCCCTATAGTGCGGAAAATACGGTAGGTTCGTCCTTTTATAGGCTCAAAGTGAGTACTCAGTAGTCCCTAGTTTGTTGGTTCAAAAAGTGTCATCGTGAGCGTTCTGCGTTGTGTCAGAAACAGATGTTTGCTGTAGTGATAACTAACACTCCTTTGCCTGTGTGTAGAATACGAGCATGTGTTTGCATTTTCAAGGGGTGTCATGTTGATAACTTTACTTTGTTTGGTTAAACATCTGCTCTGTTAGCTAGTAGCCTAGTTAAAGCAGACGCAAGCTCACTACGTGTAATTGTAGCTGTGGTGGTAGTACAGCAGTGTGTTTTTTATTCAGTATAGTGCTGCTCTATACTTTAATAAGACTTACGCATGTATTTGTCCACCTACTGTTTAGATGGATAGAGCAATGTATGTAACAGTAACAAAACAAAAGAAACTACAAGAAAAGTCAAGCCTTGTGTCTTTATCAGAGGACTTTTAAATGCTAGCTGGCTGTCTAGCTTTGCTCAAGCTATTTAATAAACAATAGAAGATTGGACCATGTTAAGGACAGCCAAAATGTGAGAACAGCACTGACATCTGGGCGATTGTATGAGGCGTAGGCAGAGGATGACCAACGTCCCAGTGGTTGCAAGGACGTAGATGAAATTCCTTATGAAGAATTCCCGAAATAATGCTGAAGAGGCTTTTGAGGCTGCTGGCGTTGCTTTGATATGGGCACACCATGACTATATTAAAGAGAAGGGGCAGATCACGGCAGTTACCGCCACAGTTTTAGCTAGTATTAGAAAGCTAATAGCTCTCTGTGTTTTGCATCAGGCTGGTACGTGTTGAAAATGTCTATAAAGACGGGGGGCAGCAGATCAGCACTGGGCTGCAGCGTGGATGGTGAGACAGAATCTGGACCAGCTGCTTTGGACTTTTAAATAGCCTTTTAACGTCCTTTTCCTGAATAGATACGGTCGTTGTTGTGATGGTGGAGGAGGGGGCCTTTGTTCAGCTTTTGCGGTTCAGAACCACTGGCTCTGGCAAGATGAACAAAAATTGACATTAAAATCACGTAAAAATAGCTTTGTGTAATAACCTCCTAATGACTTGTAAACTGAATACCCTCGCCGTAACTCCTCGTCCTGTCCTGCACCCTGATCCTCTCCTTACACGTCTCGTGAATGTGCATTACTTTCAGACCTGACAAATTTACCGCATCTCGTCAGTAACATGAATTATTACTTAACTGCCTTTAACTTGTTTTCACTGTCTGCACTGTTTCACCTGGCCTCATGTCTTTCGAACTAAATCGTTGATCTGCTAAGCTGTAAACACTGATGTGATGTAACGTTAATTTAGGTAACCGTTATGAGAAATTGGACGTGCTTGGATGCAAAAGAAACAATATTCACCTGAATAGGCACAAAATATCAGGACTCCTTCAGACACATTCCAGTTGTCTTTACCCGTGGAGCCAGTCACGCTCTTTCCTTCTCCCTCTTTGGCAGTTTGGCCTTTCCTTTCCTGTTGCACTGTGCTGATTACGATACAGCGCCACATTGATTTAATGCCACAACTGCAGTTATAAATGACCAATATCTACCGGTTCAGAAAATGGTGTTTTCCATGAAGAGGTGCCGAGTTTTGTCGAAAGCTGGAGTCGACACAAAATTTGGTGCTCAAAGGTCACTGTGACCTCACGTCTGTCCCATTCTCGTGAACGCGATATCTCAGGAAGGTCTTAAGAATTTTTTTTCTATTCGCCACAAACGTCCACATGGACTCAAGGATGACGTGATTAGAATTTGATGGACAAAGGTTGCTGTGACCTCACGTCCACCCCATTCTCGTCAACGCAATATCTCAGGAAGGTCTTTTTTTTTTTCAAATTTGGCACAAAAGTCCACTTTTTAACCTTTATGACTTAAAACATGTGTTCAAAATATTAACAATGTCTTTGTGAATAATGTATATTTTTTTGATTTTATTTATTTGTTGTCGGTCAGATGAGGGGGTCTTAAAATAAATTGAAAATGACTTAACTTAAATGGACTCTATTCTACCTGTTGTTCTCTACATCAGGGGTCCCCAACCACCGGCCCGTGGACCAGTACCGGGCCGTGGATCATTTGGTACCGGGCCGCACAGAAAGAATAAAACGGTTTTTTTTTTGTGTTGGTAATATTTTTTATAAACATTTTAAAGTATTATATTATATATATTACAGTGTAATAATAATATAAATAAAGTTCAAAATATACAATGGAATAATTACATTTACATTATATATGTAATAATTAAATTGTATGCACTTTATTGTGTGTTTTGTTATGCCTAAGTGCCACAGGTCTGGAGTCATTGAGAACACTGGGACATCCTTTGTGCTTCGTCCTTTGGGCTTCCAAAGTTTAGGCATCTTCCTGAAGCTCAAGGAAAGATTGAAGAGATGCTGGAAGACTGGCTTTTCAGTACCCTGAGATTGATGTTGTTTGGCCCGCTGGCTCCCTTTCCACCTGGCTGGAAGTAAGGGTGGAGCTGAGAGAGGCTGCAGCTGCACACAAACTCACACAGTGACAACAATACAATTTCTCTCATAGGCCATGGAAGTCAGTTGTGTGCACACATAAAACAAGGAGGATACAATGATAGTGCATGTTGACTGTAACCGTATGCCTCGCTGACATGTGTTACTGCACCCCCAAGTCAGACATGCTGAGTCCACCCCTGACAGAAATATTCTACTACAGAGGACAAATCTAACAATACAAGTACAACATAATATACTACTATAAGAATACATATACTGCACATTCAAAATATTAATAAAGGGTTCGACAAAGTGAGTCTGAAAAGTTTTAACAAACAAGTACACAAACATTTTTATTTTTGATCAGGCATTCTATACGCAGACACATATATTTATTTATGTTATTTTTTTTTTTTTGTGTGTCTTCAGGACCAGAGCATGATCATCATCCAGAGACCTATATCACATTAATAAATCACCTTTTTTTTGCAATTTTCAACTCTGCATTTGACCAGTCTTAAATGAATGAAATGATATTTACATTATTAAATTTTTTGGCAAAAGCTAAAACAATTCTCTTTTTTTTATTATGTTGTTTTGTATTATATTATATATGTATATATATATACATACACCAATGCTAGTACCAAAACCATTAAACAATATGACATTCAAATATCATAGAGGTATATGATAACATGATTCATTATTTACAGCAACATTCTCCAGGCCTTAGACCACCCCTCTGTGATTACTGGGAGTCTAGTGATACAGTTTTTTTCCTGGATTGAGCCAACAGCAGAGAGAGACAGGAAACATGAGACAAATGGGGGACTAAAAAAATGTAAATATAATTGTAAATGAGGCCCCTGGCCAGAATTAAACTGGAGACATTGCAATATGGTACGCTAGGCTGAACATATTGAGCTGTGTTGGATTCAATGAGACGTTCTTAGAAATAAAATGAGCTCATCTACAGACCTAAATCCTTCCACCATTAGTTATAACGCAGCTTTATTGTTATAAATAAATGATCTACAAATGGTATTTGTATTTTTTTAAGAGATATCTCTTACAGGTTAATATTCTATTGGATCTAGATACCTTCATAGATACATTCATACATTCATAGATATATGAATATATGTGAATAGATTAGGCCCTTTTTTTGTAATATTGATCAGCTACTTTATCTTTTCACTGTAAATCTCATGCCATCTAAAAGGTTTCTTAGGTACCATCAGGCCGGTTCACAACATTGACAAGCAAGACCATAACTTTCCTCTCAGGCAGCTAATAAAACCTTCCTAAATTCTTTCAGCATTCTAATAAGCTTATTTCAACCTGCAACTGCGTCAATTTAGACATAGATTGACTTTATTTCCATTTCGCTGTATTGTGTTTGCGGTTTGTCTTCAGGGATGAATCCATCAGATCCAGTTGACTGGTATTTCTCATTGGATAGGTGGAATAATGGCATATTCATTTCTTGTGGAGCTGCGTGCCTCTTTGGATAGTTTGTTGCAGGCACGCCCCACGCCGAAAGCTGCAGCACAATAAAAACATGACGTTCCCTCCTGACCGATCTCAGAGGGTGTGGACCTAATAAAAGAGATATAAGTAGCCTGTCATCAAACCCATGTGGAGATGACTGCAGTGGCTGTTGTTATTTTTATTTTTTATCTGCAGCCATGAAATGAAAGCTACTGTTTGATTGTGCTGAAGATAAGGCAAGAGATTCCTCATTCACTGAAAATTAAAGTCCAAGCATGTGTGCTCCGCTGGGTGTAGTAAATTGTGATTCTGCTGGATGTAGTTTTATTGCTTCTATCTTTTCATTATCTTGGCTAGGTGCTCATAAATCTGTGAAGTTTTTTGTTTGTCAATCATTTGAGACGGTAAGATCGTCCAGAACATGCCACCAATAATTCAAAACTTAACGCAGATGTGAATTGTTGCAGTTGCAAAGGGAGTTCCATAGAAATGGCAACACATTTGTTACGCCACTGTGTGTAGGCATTTTATGTGATTTGAGCATCTTTCACTTTTTTCTGATGAAATCAAATGTCTGTATTGTATTGGTGTAGTGACATCTACAGTCGGTGTGGCTCCCTGTTCATTCATGTGGCTGTGAGTTGGCATGCACGTGTCTTTTTTGATGCTCACACTAGTGGGTGTCAAAGTTGGAATTTTTTTCTAAAACCTCTGCATGGTGGCTCTAAGAAATAATAATGCAGTAGAAAGACTATTCATGTTTGTGCAACTGTGAAAATCAAAATGCATGATATTTAGTTGGTTGTTGAGGAAACATTATTCAGCCAACAATTTGATCACATTGTCCCATAAACCCGGTCTGTTATATGAAGGTACACAAAAACATGCTTTGCACCATGACTGCCTGACTCTGATGAAGATGCAAATTACTCTGGAGAGGGCCTTGTTTTGACATCACCTGAAGGTCACCGTTGTTCTCCTCAGTTCAATTCCGCTGCTTCTGAAGTAGTGTTATGGTAAGGATAGCCTCTGAGTGAAAGATACCTCGTCGTAACGTCACGTCACGGTCCCAGGTCTAAATTGTGTTCTCCTTGTTTTCTGTCTTCAGTTTTTTTATTTCCTGTTTTATTTTGGTATACTCACCCTTGTCTCTCGTTTCAGATACTTCACTTCCTGCCTTGTGTGTTTAGTCTCTGCCAGTTCGTCTCGTCTGTTTGACTAAGCCTTCCTGCTACATGCCTACTGATAATTCCTAGAGTGTGTTACTTTACAACGTATAGTTAGTCGAGTTATTTTGTTACTCTGTTTTTTTGCCTTTTAAGTAAAGACTATTACTTAAACCTTTTCGTCTGTGGTTCATTCTTTTGCGTCCATTTCCTGCTGGTGCCAGAGTAACACTGTGAGAGATTTTGCATTCCACAGCTCGTTGCCGCAGTCTTTTAAAGGAAGGGCCGAGGGGTGGGGCATTCAGTTGGTTGCAATCTGCAACTGCAATGCTACATGCTGCCAAAACCTTCACACTGTCCCTTTAGAGTGAGACCATGTTCCTTTGTCACTTTTGCTGAAAATCGGTCACTGTGGCCACAAGCTGAAATGACAGGATTCTGGGACATTGAATTTCTTCTCATTTCCCAAGATTCTCTTGAGTCAAGAGAAAGTGCAGAAATAGTTATAGGATGACCTGACCGACAGTGGCGTACCAAACATGCGTACACTTTATTAACGAACCCTTTCTGTCTCCTCTCCACTCCAACTATCTACTTTAGCTTCCATTCTTTCACATTTACATTCTTTAAGTCCTCAAATAGAAATGGTAACTCCAAATGTTGGCATACAAAAGAAAACAAGTGTCACCGAATGTGTATCAAAAGGTTTTTTTATACGTCTTTCAGGAGGGAAAAGTAGCGAAACATGACACAGTGGCCTGCTCCCTGGGTACGTTCTGCTGACTGATGGACTAATAGGAGTTAAAAAGTCATTCTGGTCTTGTTTACCACAAAAATAAGAGCTGAGCTGGTTTGACTGTTAGAGTTCATTCATGTTTCAAAATGTAATTATTGTGTCAGTAAATTGGCCAATGGCACCAAAATGAAAAGTTGTTTTGTCATCGTTTTTGAGTCGTACTGGTTCAAATATTTAGATGTTTTTTCACCTTGAAATGTTTTTTTATATACAAATCTCTGACTGCTTGCTGTAGCTACTAAATTGATTTGTGTGGCGATGTGTTACATGCACTGTACACAGAAGATCCCCCTCTCCTGTTAAGTAATATGTAGTTCCTGGTTCATTACTGTCACTTTGCAGGTCATTTTCCAATTCAGCAGACATCACAACATTCAATGTCAGAGACATTTAGAGAATATACATGTACGCTGAAACAAGTTGTGAAGATAGTTTCACTGAGAATCGACTCATCAGCTTTGATCGGCATAATCATCGTCATAAATTGTTATTGTGCAATCTGTAGACTATTGTACTTAACTCTTTTGCTCTTGTGCCAAGACGCGTGTGTTTTGCTTGAACAAATGAGAAATGAAAATGTGCTTTGAATAACAAGCTGATTGTTCAGAGATTTGAACAAAAGAACTTCAAGCTTCAAGCGTTACAACTGATCAACTGAGTCTGATCGTGTTAGTTCTTAGTTTGCAGAGAGAAAAAGATCTTTCCACATAAAACGTTACGTCACAACATCTTTATGTACGCCAGGAGGTAAAGTATTTGGTTGTGTGTGTGTGGGATAAGCAGCCTGTAGAGAAAAACATATTTTCACATCTAACTCGGTGCATTAAGGGTTCATTTAAACCAAACCAGAGGTGGTGATTGTGGAAACAGTGGGAAGACTAACTGAAATGGTTTTGGAGTGTTATTTTGCTTCTGTTGAGCTTGAATGAAGTGTGTGTTATGATGAGTTAACAAGGTAAATAAAATGGTCTCAGTTCTGTGAAAGAGAGAAACTTGAATTCAGAAGGTGCAGCACTACGGTTGTTGTTTTTTCTATAACAAGGAGTAAGAATGTAAGAATATTTCTCCTCTTGAATTTTTGTGAGTTTATTTTGTTTATTCATTATAATAAAGACGCTAAAACAGCTTCGCGGATGGCTAATCTCTAAAACGAAAAACCAATCCTGCTCGTCTTTCACTTTTTGTCTTAAAGCCATTGATTATTTATCAGTGGAGTACTACAACTACAAAAGTGAAACAGTGGCACAAACAGAGAAGAGTCATAAAGTCATCAAACGGACTGAGTAATGTCACTTCCACAGCAGCATGTGCAGTGCATAAAGTTTGCTAACATAATTATAACACAATCCTGCTTTCAGCAAGTACCAATTTATAAATAAGGCTCACGAGAATGTGAATGTCAAAAGGTGACAATGAAGTCAGGGAGGAGCTCACACCGTTTATGTGCCAACTTCCAACTTAAACTTTTCATTAGTGAAAAGAAGAAGTTATTTCCTGTTTGACGAGTTACATACAGTATAGTAAGAAGCATGATGGCTTCCATTTAACTACCTGATGGGCACTTTCCTTCCTTGAGGCACATTTGTGATTTTGTGAAATTGACTTGACTTGAGAGCACTGTGAAAATGTGATGAATTACTTTACCTTCAGTCAGTCAGTGACATTCGATTGTTTCTACAGACCACATCCCTTGCCGTTATTTGGGTCCAGCCTTTCATTTGAAAATGTATGGTGTGGCAAATTGTCACAATTAAAGCCACATTCTCAAAATACTCCTATGTCTCTGCTGCTGTCTGCTTTAAGCTTCATTCAGACAGGAATCAGGGCATCTGACTTAATAACTAGCTGTCTGTGGTGGAACATAGAGCACACTGATGCCTCCATTACATCACGACCTCCACTGAAAACTCCTCATTGACCCTATCAGCATCGAGAGCATACCCACATCCGTATAAAAGATGAATTGTCATTGCAAGAAAAGAATGTATTACCTGTCTGTGAAGTTATACCCTCTATTAAAAAGTGGTTGAGTGCAGTCAGTTATCCCCTTCAGAGCTCTCACATTATTATTTACTACAGCTAAACTGTATGGCCACTGTTGCTCCAGTAGATGCAGTTTCCATTGACAACAGGAGAACAAATGTGGCCCTGTCCTGATCTATGTAAAGCAGGAATATAAGAGCAGAATTCCACCCTCTTCACTCACCCACTTTATAGCTGTACTCGCCACTTCATTTCCGATAATAGTCCCACTTAAAGCAGCATGAAAATGACATTGCCATTACGGAGCTCCCAGTGCTGCTATCAGGCCAAAAGGGCTGAAAAAGCCCAGCTAATTAATCAGAGAGAATGACAAGGTTCGCACATTCAGACGGCTCTCTTTGAGAACGGAGGGCCGTGAAACGTTGAATGGAACGGCCTGTAAGAAGTGAGGAAGAGAGCGGAGGATCCCTGCTCCTACATGCTTCTCTGTCGCGCTCCGCTTTCAGCAAACTTGACGTGTGATTTAAAGCTCTGGAACATTTCAAAGTCTCCAGTGACGGAATGTATATTGCATGCGCTGTAGTGCAACATGACAACAAAATATGTGTAATTATTGTTCATCCTTGAGATGGTAATCGTCCAGACAGATTGCTTCTCCTCGTTGTCGTGTTGCTTACTGCTCATGCTCGGACATTTCACCTGCGAATCAAGCAAAACACACAATTATGTTTTCTATGCAACTCCGTTTATGTACAGTTTGTATTTATGCTTACTTTAGTTGCTTATTTTTATTTTTGAAGCTCATTAAACTACAAGGGGGGCTTCAAGCCCAAGTGATGCCCTATTACCCCCATTCTGTATGCATCGAGGGTTTTACCAGGTCACCTTCAAGCACCTATGTAACACAGCAGAATACACATGGCAGCTTCATCATACCTGTAAACATAGTTACCAGTACTCTCTGGCAGAGCTGTAGGCAGGGGTGTGTGAGCGGTGCTGACACACACTGTGTGCATCGCATTCTTCAAGTTTAGTTGTTGTTGTTTTAGTTTATCCGTGTTTTTTAATGCAACATACAACACTTTAGGATTGACTTACAATGGTCTAAACCTTTATTATCCACAATCAAGGTCATATAAAATCTATTCAACTGCTAATTCGTTTATAGTTCATTATTAGTTAAGTGTTTTTTTGAGTTGAAGTTTTTCTGTAAATAACGTGACAGCTGACTGTGTGTCAGGGGCGAAGGGAAAAAAATCGATTGACAAAAGAATTGCTGTTCTTTTGCTCGATTTTGATGATAACATTTGGTGTACACAATTTCAGACCTCACTTCTTTCTCCAGGCTTGGAATGCGGAAACCGATTTAGAAATGCCAAAAATTATATTTGTGTACATTTTTAAAAACTAATGTTGGTAGAACGAGAAAAAAAAAAACAGTGTGCAGCACACACACTAGAGTTATCATCACAAAAAGGCCAAAAGGATTAGGCGCATTTTGGATTTGATAACTTCACTATTATTTTTGCATTGTGAAAGTAAAGTATTTTGTAGATACCTTGTACCCCATCACCCAGAGCGAGAATCTAGCCTTAAGGTGGACTGACTTTTAAGGTGGACCAGCTACCCGGCAAATTGGGTTGACTCCTATAGAGCACCCATCTGTTTTTATGTCAATTGTTACGCTCATTGCAACTACTCAAATACATCACAGGATACAGATATAATATCTGCGTGAGTGCGAGAATAAAAAAAAATAAAAAATAATAATAATAATGTAACTGTATATATCATTACATTTGAACATTTTAGCACATTTTAACAATGCAGCGATAATACTTGATAATGGTCACTATAATCGTGACATGAAATGTTCATACAGTTTCATCTCTAACACCCACCCTGTGACTCTGTGTCAAATGAGTTTGTAATAATGGAACATGTGTCATTAAATAACGAAGGTCCTAAAGCTACATTTTGACACAGGGTTCCAATATCAGACAGCATAGAAATGAACTACTTTACGTAATGAGACCCATAGCATTGCAGTTCATGTTGAACGGGGGCCGTTGTGCCGGGTGCCATGTTGGAGCTGCCTATTGTTGACTTGAGATGTATTACTGTTACGTTTAGTCACTGGTGGTATACTTGTTCAGAGTTCTATTGAACATCTGTTGTTGATGATAGTGAAGAAGTGTCTGATAGTGATGTTAATAATAACTTTTAAGTGGTGACAAATATTTCTATCAGCTGGCATTACTGAAATGCTGAGTGTAGTGTGCATGTGTTTGGTCTCTCCTTCATTCTGTGTCCATCTGGCGTACGTGTGTGTACGTGTGTACGTGTATGTGTGTGTGTATGTGTATAGGGGGGGTTTGTGGTCGATGAGCCTGCCATCTAGACCAAAAGGCCAATGATCCTCTCGGTAGGTGGATGTCCTGATTGTGGGATGGAGTTGTCATTAGTCATTGTCCAGGCCGCCACCCTCCCCAGCAGCCTCTTATTTGTGTCCCATCTCCAAGGCCAATCATATACCCATTAGTCTTCATTTCTCCTGTTATGGCCAGGGCCCGCTCAGTCCAATCAGCCCCTGCTCTCATTTTCTTCACATTGGTTTTATCTACAGAATCAACGGAGCTGGCAGCCCTCCAGGCAGATACTTCCCAATCACTTACTGAGCACTGTTAACACACACACACACACACACACACACACACACACACACACACACACACACA
>CALSBV010010145.1:1163172-1173683 GCA_943590825.1 Bovichtus diacanthus
ACACACACACACACACACACACACACACACACACACACACACACACAGACACACACACTTCCAATATATATATAAACATTATTTTGAGTTCAATTCCGGGACAAGTTTCTCTCACTGACCAGAAAAGAAAAGTTGTCATTGTACGATACAATGACAGGCTGGAGTTTTAAGTGCCACATTTTGCTGACAAAATAGCTGTTCTGAAGGCCGACCTAATCTCATTGGTTTTGGCAAACCTCAGTGACTTCAGATTCAGCGAAACGTTCAACATTGTGCATGAGACGTAAGAAGGAGTAGGAAGGTTGGGAGATTGTTACTATGAGCGACCCTTTAACATTACTCATAAGACTTCAAAGATGGAAAACCGAATGCTTTCACTTTTGGTGCTTTGGTCTCACATTACTGTCAATTCTGTTGGAGCATCACAACGTATGCACAACGTATAACGTAGGACACAGACAGCACACAGTTGTCCTATGCATGGGACACTGCCAAATGATTGCAATACGGTGTTCATTTGCCCAGTCCCAGCAGAAAAATTCCTAAGTTGTTGGGTCCCAGAAAAAGTCAAAACTAAGTGAAAGTGTGGGAGGGAGGAGGCCAAATCCATCACAATGTGGCCAACAGAGATCTGCTGACCTTCCAAAATCATGAATGCCATTGATTTGGATGAATGAAAGAAAGTCATTGGTCTGTGTTATTGTTTTTCATATTTGAGATTTCATCTTTGACATTTAAGTTTGCCCCTTGGTAAGTTTGGATTTTTGTGTTTCTCTATATCTACTCATCAAGCTTATCATAACCTTTGAGATTTTTTAAATTTTATTCCTGTTTTGAAGTCTCTTCAGAACAACTCTTGACACATTTGCATAACTAAAAGCCTCTGTCCAACACAATGTTTTTGTTGTTGTAACTTAATTTCTCACGTCTGACACGACGCCCATGCTGAAACGAGAAATGGATCTTAAATTGAAATTGTATTTTTCATTATGCCTTCATAAACTCGGCACAGATGGAGGGAGGTTACAGGAGCAAATGTCCCTTATTGTTTCCACTGCATTCCTTTTTCCCTCTCACACTCTTCATTATGGCTTTATTTGTTTGAGAGATGCAATCGTGTTTGAGCACTGTTTTCTAGGCCTATGGAATGGCTGCTCTGAGGGGACTCCGCCAGCCTCTCACAATAAATGAGATGTGGCTTGACAATCTGTGGTAAAAGGCTCAGGTCATAATAAGTGCCCTCATACATAAATTACCTAGTTAATGCACAGCTAATCATCCAGACAGATGGAGGGCAGCAGCCGCCGGCAATGTGTATGTGCAGTTACATTGCATGAAATAGGATTGACATCAACAATCAGACAATAATGATGGAGGTCTGCCTGAGTCTCTGTTGGCAACTCTTATTGCTGGGTACATGCATCCACAAAGGAAAACCATAATTGTGCTCAAAGTTTGACGAGTTTACACTGATATTGTACATTTAAGACATTTACATAGTTTCACTAAGTACATTCTTTCTTATAAAAAAACAAAAGTTTGATTTCTATGCAATAAAACTGATGTACCACACCTACCCCTGCCTCTGCTTTGGCCACTACAGCCTATTTTTAGACACACTCCATAGCAGTAGGTGATGGTAGTGAGTCACTTCATTGTTTGCCATTCACCATCTGACTATCTAACTACGAGGCAAGGTATTTCTGTCTGTTTGTCTGCATGCCAGTTTATCCTATCTACCTGACACTTGGCAGGTGTGTGGCTGGGGAACCAAGGAAATGAAGAGTCAACTTAGGTGCAATATGGACACACGATATTCGATATTAATAAACTTTCAATAAACAAACAGCGAGCAGCAGGGATAGGACTTCAGGGCCCTGCAGATGAGCATTTTATCCGCAGTAAACCTTTACAGACCGCAGCTCATTGACTGCCGGTCCCTTTCGCTGCTGGATGCTTGATATACTAACGTTACAAGTGAACTCTTCTTCACTTCCCTGGCATCAACAAGCACGAGCGGAGAGCCAAAAGGAACATCATCACTCTGCCATTGAAACTCAAATTGTGTACGTTTTGCCATACGAACTTATAACACTAATGACGTCACTGGTGGCAAAATAACTAAGCAAATAAAATTATTATGCAGTGGGTAGATAAAAGCAAGCGACTAATACGCCTTTTTGGAAATTAATACTTTTTTCTAATTGTATTTCACCGGTGTCTCTGCCTGTGAGTAAATGCAAGTTGGATGTGTTTTTCAGGGGTGGATATAGTGTTTTGGGGGCTCCAGGCAAATACTGTCTCGTGTTTGTAGCGGGTGGTGGGGGGACGTAAGCTCAGCCAACAGGATGCTGGGCAACTCGAGAAAATATAAAAAAAAACTAATGGACCGGTCAGTGGCAAACCCCCCAACACAAAGTTTTGCATTCCAGAAGACTTGAACTGCAAAAGGCAAACACACAGTGGAGAGCACAAAATCAGAGAAGAAGTGACTGATTTTGATTAAAGAGTAACATGTATGTTAAAAAAGCCTGATTAAGAAAATAGAAACTACATGAAGACGCACGAGTCTCATACCAGTTCAATGGGCAAGAAGGGAGAGGAAAATGTTCACACAATTATTTCCCCCTCCTCCCTGCCAGCCCCTGAGAAGATAACAGAATGTGTCTTAAGTGTTACAAAGAACATCAAAGACACAGGCTTTAGATGAATCAAATGTTACATTTTAATTTCCTGTTTCTGTTCACACATAAGTTACAGTGTATCAAGTTATTATTCAAGGTGATCATTTTGCTCTCTTCAAGCCCCCTCCCCTTCTAAGCAAGTGGCCTGTGTGTCTCAAACTCTGGAACTGGATCCACTGAGCTCTGGTAAGCACTGAAGGACTTGACCAAGACATTGCAACTGCTCTGTTCTATCCCTGTGTTCCTCAAGCCAGGAACTGAAGAGCAATTCACGCTAGACTTTACTGACTGGCTGCATTCTGCCATCCCTCTAGGACAAGAAAGATTGCGGCAGACCCCTCCCACCCTGGACACAAACTGTTTGATTGGAGTTGCGAAGGTCTTTCTTGGTGAAGATGGTGTCTCCCTGGATAAGTTTGAAAGCAGAATTAATCAGAAGAAGGGGATACTTGATTCAACAGTTATGTTTTTTAAACCCTGCTTATCAATGCAGGGGCGTAATGAATGGTCTTTCTTGGGAGACAGAAGAAACCAGCACCAACAGGGGAGGATGATACCTTATGATACCTGAGGCTAGGGAGTCTCGGATGTAGGTCTCCATGGCCTCTGGGAGACAGGTTTAACAGGCGACTGGAAGGCAGGCGAGCACCTGGAAGCAGATCATTAGCGCAATCATGAGGCGATGAGGAGGTAGAGAGAGAGCTTGCTGCTTGCTTAAAGCTTCTCCAGGTCTTGATAGACTAATGGAATTGCTGACAAGCCCCGAAATTTAGTGTCGGATGAGGTAGTATTGACCCCTGCTGGATCTAGGGCAGCTTTCAAACAGAATGACAGAAAAAAGGAGCTCAAGCTCTTAATTTTTTGGTGGACCAATCAATGTGGGGATTCCAACCAGGGCTGACTGGGGGCCGAGGAAGAATGAAATGACATAAAATTGAATGCGCTTACAATGGTTGCTGGATAGGATGAGGTGTAAGGCCTCATTAATATGGGTTTCTTTGGCAAGTAGTTTTTTTCAGGGCGCTTGTGTCAAAGGAACATCAAGGGGTTGGATGGAGATGCCATGTCTGGGAAATGAGATGCCAATCTCAAGAGACTTGCATCGGCACCTGAATCAACCAAAGCTCACAGCAGAAGGGGTTTGTTGGTTGTGGCGTCATGGTACACTTTGGATGGACTTAAGAGGTTTGGCTTAAGCACCCCCACTGAAGATGATGAGCCAAGGAATCTAGGAAGTGGCCGCAGTAAAGGCACTTACTAGTATTTAAGCATACTTACTCCACTTAATTAGTATTATATAATTTAGCAGATGTTCTTATCCAGAGTGACTTACAGCAAACTAACTACAGGTGGTCAGGGGCACAATGATGGCACCCCAGGGGGTATTGAACTCACAACCTTCCGTTTGGAAGCCTAACCACTAAACTAGACCACCACCACCCAGGGAGGCAATCAGGTGGTGACAGATGAGCCCTGCCCAGTTGCATAGGTTCCTTAGTTTGGGTGGTGTGGAGACTCTAGAAATAGGTAGAAGGATCATGACAAACAGGTGGTAGACTCGTAAGAGTTGGAGGGAATGAGCAAGAGGGTGGAAGAGTTAAAGGACAACTAGCTTTCTCTCTCTGACCCTCACAAAGGAGATTATCCAATTTAATTACTAAGCAGAAAAGCTGCATCTAAAATTCCTGAGTCACCCCTGGCCGCTAACCCATTGAGAAAACCCCCTTAAAGTGACATATCATTCCAACTTGAATCTGTCGCTATGGTTCTGGAATTCAAGCCGCTGGAATATCTGTGCTTTGGGCACGCTCCGTTGAGGGTTGATTCTAGTGCCTGCCCTGCTGTCATTGTCTATGTAAGGCTCTTATCCATACATATAGGCCGATATATATATATATATATATATATATCATATTACCACCCAGTCTCATTCAACCCAATCAACCATAATAATTGAAAACACTTGCGTGTGTGTGCAGGGACTTTAAGTTTAAAAACATCTTCATCTAGATGCCTTAGAAATCCACGAAAAGTCAGTCGAATACTAAGCATCCTGTATTCTTTGTTGAACATCTTCTGTTTTACAACTTACATAACCCATCACAGCTGGATCCAGCATCTTGTTAATTTTCTATAGTAGTTTAAAGCCTTTAATTTGGCTTTCTGAAACCTGCAGATATCCTTTGCAAACACACACACACACAAACGCACAAACGCACCCTCACACACACACACACACACACACACACACACACACTCACACATACACACACCATTTGTACTTCCACCATTCCGAAGATGTACAGTAGGAACACATTTATGTCGCAGTGTCATCATGTGCAGTGATATTAAACACTTTGGTGTCATTATTGGGGCTGACATGTGCAGCAGATTTAATGGGAGTCCATTTAGTGGGGGGAAAACATGGTGTAAATCGACTGTGTTGGGTAATTTCAGAAGTGTCTGTGAGAGCAGGCTGACACTGCAGTAAAGGGATGAGGTATAGAGCCAGCCCCGGGGTGCCTGGCAGCTCCTCAATAGAAGTATCAGACTGGCTCACGGGGGAAGTTTTACTGCCAGTCTGACTCAGTCAATGTCGACGCTCCATTGAGGAAGCACAAAAAGCACAGATGTACTTACGTCTGCCAAGTGTGACAATGTCAATGAAATCCTCTCTCTCTCTCTCTCTCGCTCCCGCTCTCTTTCTCTCTCTCTCTCTCCCGCTCTCTTTCTCCTGCGTACACAAACACAAATCAGTGGAATTTTTCCTTTGTGAGGGCTTTTTATTGGCTACATCCACCACCATGACCCCATAACTTAAAGCCTGAGTAAATCGCATGTTGGATTCACATCCGTATCCACACATCCTTTGTTTGGCAGTACTCTCTGCATCTTGTTCGATGGTTCCCTCTGCCACTTCAAATCCTACACCTGGTGACATAAGCACATAGGCTACTGAGTTAGCTCTATGATAAAACGTATCTGGAGCTTAAGTACTGAAGCTCAAACCTGCAGAAGTACTGGCTTATCCAAAGTAAGTTGGAAAATAAATACTTTTTAGCAGTCTATGAACTCACAATTAAGGATACACATGCAGCAGTGGGGTAGAAAACACAATGGCATGTCGCAAATGGTGAGTTCAGGTAACAGAGGGAATGTGACACAAAGGTGAATGTTGAACAAGATTCTGCTTCAAATTTGTATTTGCAGGAAGCACTATGATTGAATGTACAGATGATACACGGACCGCTCAAGTTAAAACAGGACAGATGAAATAACATTTCAGAATGATGAATTGAGTTTTAATGATCTTTCATTCATTATTTCACAATTTAGTGGTTCATTTATGTATTTGTGTCAACGGACTGCATGTATATAGCATTTCCATACAAGGTGCCAACTGCTCAGGAGAGATTAACTCATTCGCCATCAGGCTTAACTTGGGGTTCCGTATCTTTCCCAAGGACACTTCGACTTTTTGACAGCAGGGACTGGGCATCGAACCATGCAAGTTTTTTCTTGTTTCTGAATGTAATCTAATAAACAAACTGTAAAACAGGCACAGACCATAGCTGTACTTCTTCTCCCTCTGTACTGAGGCAGACTGGCGCTACAGTGACTCACTATCACCCCTAGAGGAACAAGTGGTATTACAAGACAGGACGGAGCGCCGCTAGTCAGTTAACGTGCTTGAAAATGGGATTATAGTGTGAAAAGGCTAGGTATTGTATTCATAAAGTAAACAACAAAAATTTGATAGCTTCAACTGCAGAAAGAAAAATGGAGGTCACCTTAGTCTTATAGCGTAAATGCATTAAATGATACTAAAATATGTAATGATAACGAAACAATATGCATCGTAAACACATGAAAAGAGAAGCAGAGAAGAGGTTTTGAAGACGGCAACAAGAGAAACAAGAGAGTTGAAAAGAAGAGGAAGAGAGTGATCTTTATAGTCTTCTGTCCAGAGGGCCCAGTGTCATTGGTGCAAAACTCTACCCCTCCTATCAATACAATTCTCCTTTTTGATTTGTTCTTGTTAAACTGTCTTTCTAAGAATTAATTCAGTCTATCACACACAGATTTGGAAGTTGGGCTCCCTCAGTTGCTGAACGATAGCACCTGATATCACCCACTGAATAAAACTTGATTCATTGAATTTAATGAATTACACAAGCTCATAGATGGCATTCATATTACAGCCTCTGTTATTAGACAATACATAGACATTATATGCTTATACTTGGATATGTTTACCTATATGCACAGCAAATGAATAAGTTCTAAACATATTAGTATTACATTTAAACACAGGTCCTTCTCCGCCCTCAGTGTCCCATAATCCACTGCATGCTGTTCACTTGTCTTTGAGTCCACTTGTAATTCCCTCTACCTACTCAACACCTTAGGGTGCTGGTTGACCCACTACAACCTGTCAGCACCCAGACTGGTGTTGAGACAACACTTGCACAATAATTGCTGTGGGCAGAGACTGTTTACCTAGAGATGCATCTTTCATGTATTCCCCAGGAGAATGCCTCAGGTGACCAGCCAAAATGTTTCTACACGATGCGATTTAGCTCTTTATCTTTGCTTATCCTCGCAGCTGTGTGTTTTGCAGTTACACTGCATAGATCGTTATCATAGAAGCTGAAATTGTTTTAGCAATATCCATCCTGTGCATATCAAAATGATTGAATTTTTACATATGTGATTCCCCCTGCATGTCTCCATAGCCAGGTGCCGCTTTCACTTTCTTTTCGTGGCTAATTTTGCATCACGCCCAACCACCCCGCTGTGAATAACGAGCATAGCCTCTGTGGGGCGAGGTGCAGTGCCCGGCGATGACATCTCATTTGGAGAAGAGGTGCAGGTTCAACCCATTAGCCTCAGTCCTCCGAAGGCTACACCATTGTAGGCTGTGTCTTTCGAAGGACACGGCCTCAGGACGCCTGAGTAACACAAACTCATCCTGAATAACTCTGCCTGACTTACACCAGCAAAGCCACAAACTATCAAATACAACTCCAATGTAATAGATCCTGATTGGAGGAAAATCATCTCTGACTTGCGGATTGAATGGTATACAGTACAAATGGTACATACTGTAGGCCTACCTCTTTACACTCAAGTGAATATGCACTGGTGTGGCTGTTTTCTTTTATACTTTTAGGGATTTTGGGATATAAGTAATCAATATTTTCAACATTGCATGAAATGAGTATGTGTAATGTGAATGGTGCCGCTTGCAAAGACAAGAGTTTTCATCTTCTCTGCAGTTCCCCTAAACTCACCGCTCTCATTAACCTCATTTCGAGAAGTAGCAGGCAGCTGTTTTCAGTGAAAAAGCCACGCCCTGCACCGAGGTAGGGACTAGCTAGTGAACATAGTGGAGTATTTAAAAGCTAAAGAGACAGATTTCTTTTTTCAGGAGTCTGGAGTAAATATTAGAAAATGGAATGCTAACGTTGCTTTTTGTATGCTATGTGTGTACGCACATAGCATACAATGTGTGTACGCAACTGTGTGCTGACACCCCAGGTACCAGAATCATGTGTAAACATTAAATTGTGGCCAGTAGAAAAGGACATTTCCAGGATATATTGTAGCAGTGTAATTTGGTTATAGCGTCAGTAAGTAGCAGTGCTATAAGGTGGCCAGAAACACAACTCCGAACGAATGCTCCATGTCTGCTGGATGTGGAAATAGACAACTCTTAACGCGTTCACCTCAACAACTTCACATATTGGGTGATCAAAAATAGGTGAACAAGTGGGAATGCTGGTATTTATTATCATTACTTATTACTTAGTTTTCTTTTCTCTCCAAAGTTGGTGACTGTATGCGAGGTGGGCTTCTTGTGGTTA
The DNA here is from genome assembly GCA_943590825.1 of Bovichtus diacanthus. Lineage (NCBI taxonomy): Eukaryota > Metazoa > Chordata > Actinopteri > Perciformes > Bovichtidae > Bovichtus > Bovichtus diacanthus. The sequence goes on from CALSBV010010145.1 coordinate 1,171,724, forward strand.
TTGCTTTGTGTGAGCTCATCAATTCAAATTTCTATTTACTATCTTGAAATGGCAATAAAGTACTGAATCTAGAATCTTGATCTTGAATCTTCCAAAAACTGTCCAGTGGAGATCCAGTGTCCGGTTTGAACCTGCTCCACAACAGGAAATTGGATCACACCATCTGCTTGTTTGACATGCAGGGCTGCACTATGCATCATGGAGCTTTGGACCGTGTTCTTGTTGACTACTCTGCAAGCCTCTGTGAACGACATTTACCCATTACACTCTTCTCTGCACAAGTCCACAGATGAAACTGCTTTTTTGCAAGTATAATTCCTGCATTGGTCTGATAAACGTCTCACTGCCCGACATAGCAGCTGACTTGACTTCCCTGTACATGAAAGTGTCTTAAAGTGTCTGACTTGATTTGAAGAGTACGGTCAAGACTTTCTCTTTATAAAAAGTGTTTTGAGATACCTTTGTTGTGCTGTTCCTATTCTGCTATGCGATTGCAGAGCCGTTGTGGTGTAGGCTTATTCATTTGACAGCAGATGTTATTCACAAGTGGGAGTGACAGCAGAAGTAAAAAATTATGCCATTCGTGCTCACGACCACAAAGTCATGTGAGCCTGATTCTTGTCGCGCATTTCCCCCTCTATGACAATGCAAGCTCAGGGTCTCAATTTAAACCAAACTTTTTGCAGATCCCAGCTGCGCGGCAAACACAGAACTTCCTCTTTCATCGCAAATAGAGAGTGAAAAAAAGCTTTACCTCTGGTCAAAATAACAAGTATGCTGCTTTCATACTGCACTCGCAAGACAGTGAGAAGTCAACCACAGGGCCCAGCAGCTCTTTCATCTGAAGCAGAACGTATAGACTTAAGCTGCAGTTGCAGGCCTATTTGGCTACAGCTGTTGCAGACAAACTTGCTCCTTTTATTACCAACTAAGAGGTGAGTTGTGAAAGGATACAACTGTACTGTAGTTACACTCATGTGCAGTGGAAAGTTTTCAACAAGATATTGTGATGTTTTGTTTTTTTTCATAGACATTCTCGTCATGGCACTTGGCAAAGAGAAGATGAAGCTCTTGTTTCAATTTGCGCTGGTGTTGTCAGTTGTTCTGACCTCAGCTCTGAAAACCATAGACTCAGACCAAGAGCTGCAGGAAAGCGGGTTTGGACAACCGCCGCCTCGCCACGGCCTCAAGTTGCTGGTGTGGTACGTTCGGGACTGCCTGGACAACAACATGCTGGTTCTGTGTGATCCCACTCGAGGAGAGTATGGATTTCACATGTTTCGGAACCGAGGGCCCTGGAGTCTGCTTCCAGTAATAAAGGACAAAAAGCAATACACGTACTACACCATTGGAAACCTCCACTCTTCCCATGCCGAGGACCTGCCATATGAAGTCAGGAAGTACTACAACCGTAGCGACCCTGAAAGTAACATGGACAGAGTTTTGGTGAGGTACAACAACAACAATAAACACATCGACCAAATCTACGCTTCTGCACATTATGAACCAAAAGAGACATACATAATTGGGCCCGATCTTCTTGCCTATCTTCGACAGCCCACATTAGCATAGAAAGGTGATGTGAGTCTTCTCAAAACAATTGAGATGGAATTTCAAAATTTTTGTTGAACAGGTTGGTTGACATATTTGGTTGATGCTTTTCTTTGTAGTCAGAATGCAAAAAAAGTGCCAGACCACTTTGATGATCTTATTTCAAGGCAGGAAAGTAACCCTGCACAGCACGCTTCTTGTAGAATGTACAGTATAGAATGCATTGGAGAAAGTTTCTTTGACCAATAAAATGTATTTTCAAATATGTTAATGTTTGTAAATATAATATTTAAAATATGTAAATATTTTTTTAGAACTGACAAATTAACAGTTTGGCGTATGTGTGCGTGCGTGTGTGTGTCTGTGTGTGTGTGTGTGTGTGTGTGTGTGTGTGTGTGTGTGTGTGTGT
>CALSBV010010145.1:1173693-1215138 GCA_943590825.1 Bovichtus diacanthus
GTGTGTGTGTGTGTGTGTGTGTGTGTGTGTGTGTGTGTGTGTGTGTGCATCTTTTAGTTAAGATAACGTTGCATTATTCACCAAGGTTGACCTCATCTAATCACTGAGGTCTGGGAACACATCGACATCTGAACTTTTGCGTCCAATGGGTGGAGCAACATCAGCGTCAGACAATCAGACAAGTTCTAAACGAGCCAACGGTTTATCCAGATAAACTAGTGTGTCTGTTTTGGTCAACTCATTGCACAGGAAAACTTTGTATTAACTACAGTTAGTACAATGGGTTTGGATAATAATTTTACACTTCACCTTCGTTTTCACTTAAACAATTTAAATAGGTTTGGCTAACCCAGGGATTACAAAATATGTTTACTAATCCCATTACAATTAAGACAACTATGTGATTGTAATCACACCACTTACACACTCATCTGTAACTGTGACCAAACTACTGTCGTATTTAGATTACAACTCCAAATGAGAGTTATACATGTAACTACAATTCTTTGTTCTGTTATGTCTTAACCATTAGGGCGCCTGCCACAGGCCATGCAACTACAGTTTTAGGAATTTTGGATCACTGCCAGAGATGGTATATGAAATACCTAAACTTCCACCATTTCTGGCAGAAGAATGAAATGAGAATAATTACACTGCAGATTTAGATTTTTGAAATTGTTGTTTTTTTGGGGTAGGGATGTCAATAATATGGATTTTATTGCTTATACCATTACGTTAAGAGTATTCATTTAGAACAATGATAAGAACACTAAACCTAAGCTGTGCAGTTATTTAATGTACATTTAATGTGTCTTCTGCCAATCAGAATTGAGTGGCTTATGTCGTGTTCTTTTATTTAGAAATAGAGATGCATAGAAATCAATTTCAGAAAACTTCTCTTCATATTAACTGTATTTATTCGATGATGATATGGTATGCATTACAAAAGTACTCAGCTGAGGACCGCCCCATTTCACTGTTCCACAGACCACATTTAAGTAGTTACTCTGTCTCACAGATTCATAAAACAGCCACAATCTCTTGTTTACAACATATTTTATACCCGCCGCCTTTTCTGTATAGTCTTCTCCTATTGGTTGGCTGGGGCCAGGTCCTATTGGCCCCTTGTTGGCACTTAGGCGTGTCCATAACATTTTTCATATCACATTTAATACTTCTAAATAAGGACACAATAAGGCACATTGTAACAGCTTAAATATTGATTATTCTCACAAATATTCTCCTTTAAACCAGCCACAGAAAATACTTGTACAAGCCTTTTTCATAATTGCAGACTCGCCAGTTTTTACTTATTACACCTGGCCAATCAGAAGCAAGTGTAGAAAAAGCAAAAAATAGCTTACAAGTAAAGGAAATCAAAGAAACAAATTATGTGGGGAGACTAAGAAGTTAGGCAGAAGATGACTCTTATTTTGCTGTACATATCACAGAGCAAGAAAGCAACATTACAACTATATTAAAGTAAATTTAAAAAAAAAGGAAAAAAACTCAAACGAATGAAGTTATGGACGAGAAATAAGAGTGTGTTGATGCTACTACTTTCTTCTATGGATTTTAGATGTTATGACCTTCCTCTGAAGGTGAAAATGTACCACCAAACAAATAACCTCTCTCAATATGAAAGTTCCACAGAGCTTTAGAAATTTGTATGTCCAATATCAGCTTGAATAGCAGGCAGTCAATCAAAATGTTGACTCTAATGAGTTGTGAAACAAGGCAGCACATACCTTCATGGCCAAAAGGCACAAACTCTCGCAAAGCTCACATTCAATATTATGATGACAAAGTACCCTCATGCTTGCAGTCCTCAAAACCCACAGAAAGGCCTCATTCATCTTCAGCTCTCCTCTGATGCCAATGGGAGGACACCATTTGGACCGCTGTGCGCTCACAGGTTGAATTCAGATTTGATTTGATACTCCCACTGAAAATATAATAGGGCTCTTGAAAAGGCCAATGAACAAGCAGGACCAATCTTAGCACATAAGAGAGATTTATAGGCTCCTCACTTTGTACAGAAATATGTGGAACACAAAAGATACACTGTCTGATTTTGTTATAGTACCTACCGATGACTCAAAACCCCCAAATTCTCTCAGTTTACCGTTGATATTTTAAAATTGAACTCTGAACTTTTGTGTTCATACAGAATTAAAGTTATAATCCTTAAGATTAGGTTTAAGGTTGATTTGGCTACACCAGCGTTATTGCAATGAAAAAAGCATACCAAAAAGCATTATTTCGTAGACCTCCAGCTATAAACATGGTCAATTATTACATTGTAAAGTATATTTTTAAACCACAGGGGTCTAATCTGTAAAATACACTATTACTCACGTTAGTATTATGTCTCAGGATCGAGGAAAGGTTCAGGTAAACACTGTACGGATGTGCAAAAATAAAAGGGAAAACTGAAAAAAATGAAAAAAAAAAAATTCTTTTTTTATACATCAAGATATTTTGATGTTGCATTTATTGGTCACTTGTTGTTGTCGCAAATTATATATATATTTTTTTATCTACTGTATATACTAGCCAAATAATGACACTAATATGACACTGACACTATTTTTCATAACTAACCGTTTTCTTCAGGGTATTTTAATTATGTTAGTCTTTCACCTTATATGTGATAGTTTATGTGATCTGCATGTGCCAGCACTGTCTCATACTTTAGCCCTGATGGCGGAAGTTCTTCAAGTCTAACTGTTTGCAAAAGACGCATTCATTTATTTTATGGCTTAAACTGTCTCAGTGTGGCAAAATAATCGGCCATCAAAAAAGCGCACTTAATGGTGCAATGCCCACTGCGTGGTACGGTTCTCCTCGACTCGGCTCACCCTTTTTTGGTTTTCCTCTAGGAATAGGACCTGCTCTTTAGTATCGGCTTGAGCGTCGAGTCGATACTAAAAGGTGATGCTAAAACACTGCATTGGTCAGAGAGAATCATGCAGCAGCCCGACTGGTCTTTAACCTCCCAAGTTCTCCCACACTGCACCTCTCCTCCTCCCTTCACTGGTTACCAGTAGCTGCTCGAATCTGCATCCAGACTCTGGTGCTGGTCTCCAGGCTGTCAATGGATCAGCTCTTCCTACATCCAGGCAGTGGTCAACCCACACACTCCAGCTCGCTCACTTCACTCTGTATCGGCCAATCGGCTAGCTGCTTTCTCACTGCGAGTGGGAGCCGTTGCAGACTGAAAACCCACCTGTTTCAACAGCAACGCCAATAATATAAAAAAATTCAAAATTCTATATGTTGCACTTACATCGGTTTGGCTTATTTGAAGCTCTTGCTCTGTACTTAAAATGATTTCACCTATTTGAAGCTAATGTACTTGCAAGATTCTTGCTGTTCGGAGTTGTATCCTCATGGTTGTTTGCACTTATTGTGAGTCGCTTTGGACAAAAGCGTCTATTAAAGGTAATGTAATGTAATGTAATGCATTAATAACGTGTGAACAATATTTTTGTCACCAAAAAGATGACTAAATGTGAGTTAGTCAATTTTAGTTGGACTTGAATAAAATGTTTAAAAAAAACTGGACACACATCAGTCTCAAATGATTTTATTGTGTTGGATTGGTTCCATATTTTACTATCAGATATATCTCAAGCCAGTCTTTTGCTGAACTACCCCACACATAACAGAATAAGTTATGTGTGCATGACTATTCATAAAGGGTGTAATGTTGCTGTCAATACTAGAAAAAATCTTTCAAGGACAGTAGTATAACGTGCTTATCCACTGATTACCTTGTTACAATACAAGGTTTGGTTTCCAAAAATCCTACAGTGACTTTGGCTGCCTTTGTCATATGACAAACATCAAGTATGTTGTATCTTTTTAAAACACATCCAAACAATTTGTGGGTTTTCAGAATTCATCACGTCACATTTGAATTAAAAACAGTAAAGAAGACAGTCAACAACAACATGCTGGGTGTGATTAGACAGCAGACTCTACTTCCTGCGGAGGCTCCGGTCTTTCAATCTCTGCAGTATCATGCTGCAGACATTCTAGCAGTCTGTGGCAGCCAATGCCATCTTCTTTGCGGTCGTGTGCTGGGGCAGCAGGTCGAGGTCAGTCGACACCAACAGAATCAACAAGATCATCAGGAAGGCGGGTTCTGTACTGGGGGTGGAGCTCTGTGCTGGGGGTGGAGCTCTGTACTGGGGGTGGAGCTCTGTACTGGGGGTGGAGCTCTGTACTGGGGCTGGAGGTGGAGCTCTGTACTGGGGCTGGGGGTGGAGCTCTGTACTGGGAGTGGAGCTCTGTACTGGGGGTGGAGCTTGATTCGTTGGTTGTGGTGTCAGAGAGGAGGATGCTGTGCAAGCTGCGGAGCATCCTGGACCATGACTCCCACCCTCTCCACCATGTGCTGTCCTCAAACAGGAGCACCTTCAGCAACCTCTCCACCATGTGCTGTCCTCAAACAGGAGCACCTTCAGCAACAGAGTTACACCACCAAGATGCACCACAGAGCGCCACAGGAAGTCCTTTCTCCCTGTGGCGAGAAGACTTTACAACACATCCACCTCAGGTCGTGAGATGGACAGAGGAGACGCAGTGACCTGAGGTCCTCTCTCTCTCTCTCTTCTTCTCCTCTCTTCATCTTCTCTTAATCTCTTCATCTTCATATTCCTCATTCTTATATTCTGGTTCATATGTAGCTTCTAACTTCCCTCTTCATACTAAGTTTGGTTTTGTAATTTTTGTAATTATTGTAATTTCTGTAAATTTTGATTCTTCATATTATATTGCTAAATACCGCACCTTACCTCCACTGGTTGAATATTGCACCTTACCCCATCTCAGGTCATTTTATGTTTACATCTTGTTAAATTTATTGCACTATTTGTACATTTTAGAATTGTTATACTGTCTCCTACTGTGTATTGCTGTGTTGTTGCACAACAATTTCCCTCGGGATAAATAAAGTTCTATCTTATCTTATCTTCTTCCACCAGTGATGATGTCAACTATTACATCGAGGTAATTACACAATGCGAATACTTTGAATGGCTACTGCTGAAAAATGGTTGCCATAAATAGTACACAAATGGGGTTGATATTATGATAATAACTTTAAATCTGAAACAAAGTGCTCACATTCAAAACAATATTTAGTTTCACTAAAGTTGTATTATACATTTATACATTTAAATTCTTTATTATTATTAAATGCACACATCATTTCACAACACAACATTTTAAGTCATTGTTACAGATTAATGTGGGTGGCTGTGGCTCAGGAGGTGGAGGTCATCCACTAGTCGGAGGGTCGGTGGTTCAATCCCCAGTCTCTGCAGTCTGCATGTTGAAGTGTCCTTGAGCAAGATACTGAACCCCAAATTGCTTCTGATGGCCAACAGTGTGTGAGTGTGAGTGTGAGTATGTTTATTTAATGTTTATCATTCCTGATGAGCGTGTGGCACCTTGTACAGCAGCCTCTGACTCTGTGTGAATGGGTAAATGCTGATGTGTTGTAAAGTGCTTTGAGTGATCGCAGATCGGAAAGATTGTTGGGACAAATTTGACTCCATATTTAATATCTCTGCATTTATCCTGTTTTATTACATCATAATCCTTTCATGGTCAAGAACTTTCTTTTTCACATTACTCATTACCATGGCACATATAATGTACAAACTTTTTTAATGTTCTGCTTATTTCACAAATTATTTTTGCGCTAAATCATGTTTGAGCAACATTTTTGCATATCTAATTGTTCTCGGTTTATTTTTGCATGATTTGTGAATTCAATTATGTTAGTTTAAGGTGATGTTGAAGTTTGGGGTCAGACATGCATCAGTTCCAGTTAAGCTTACGGTAATCCTCCAAAGCATGAACGTGAGTCAATGAAATGTCCCCTAAAATGACATATGCAAATGCTAGTGTGTGGGTGCGTCAGCTTATGGCATGTGGACATGCATGGCTGTTTCCTCTTTGACAGCAAGTCTCTTGCTACATAAAACCAGCCGCATGCGGATAATAGCACTGATTTACACACTGCACTCCTTTCCCTGTCCCCCTGTTTTGTTCATCTTAAATGGGCTTGAATGGAAATCAAATTGAAGGCGTCTCTTAGTGGAGGCTGGCTCTGATGTTTCACTCTGCCTGTCCATGCTTAACGGAGGACAGGTTTTCTCTGAGTGGATGGTTGGGGGTGGGGGGAGTCCGAGCTCTTTGACAGAATTGTAAAGCGGCAGAATGAACAGATGTCTCCCAATGATTAATGTTCCTCCCTGCCTTGCCTCAGAGGAGCTGCGTGTCCATGCATCTCTTACCGCACACCTCGTCCCCAGCACTCTATAAAGCTAATTTCTTTAACTCACAGCTCTTCTCTGTCTTTTCTTTAAGTTTATCTTGTCTCTTCATCTTCTATATCGCTCCCTCAGAAACATCAACTTCAATTCCTTGCATATTTTTGGAGAAATTTGAAAGAGGTGCTACCTGCCCCAGCTGGTGAAAATCATGGGGACATTCTTGGTTTCAGTCAATACATTGGACCTGAACGACATTGCATACGGTCTAATTTGTACCTGCTGTAGTGTAAGGCTTTAAATGGAAATCCCCTTTGTACTGTAAGGTTGCAAGAGACGTACACACTGTGTTGAAGGGCTGAATGATAGAAGAGAAACGAACAGAAACAGCCGGGCGCTTGTCTCTCCCCCACTGTAAATTAAACAACATGAAAACCCTTTGCCAAGCAGTGTAAGCCTGACCCCTATTGGAAAAGTTGGAATGACATTCCTTTTTGCTTTAATGTGCATGCTAGGAATTAAAAAGTGTCAGTGTGTTGTCCTCACCAGTCTCTCAGTAGTGTGAGTTTGTCTCAGCATGCATTAAGTGGACAACACACTGCCTCTCACACCAAGACTCCATGTCCCATATGATCTCCTGTGTTACTCTCCAAGCATATAGCTATAGAATTACCTCAACTCTGGACACTTTGACTTATGGTCTTAAAGAGAGAATAAAAACACAGTAATTCACTGAACACAAACTGCGTCTTATAGTTACTCAAAACATGTCCCTGACTTTGTTTCCTCCTTTCTTTAAGATGTATTTATTTTTGGACAGCTCGCCAAAGCAACGCAGAGCAAAAGCGCCCCCTGCTGCAGCTCTGAGGGGAAGAGGAAACCCACACAGTCTCTGGGGAAATTGCCCATTAAAATCCAGCACTGCACGGTAATGAATACCAGGCCTATGGTAAAGGGCTCGCATTAAATATTTACACTGTCGGTTAATATTTCATATGGTAATTTTGTATTTAAATTGGATTTAATATTTAATATAAATACAGAGCTAAGTGGGGTATACTATTCTCAAACACCAATCCAGACACCTTCCATATGACTGCGGGAGTAAATATGACACGGACAGCATACATATGTAGATCCTCAGAACACACACACGCAGGAACAAGGACACACATACACACTGACACAACACCACTCTGTCTGCAGCACTGGCTTTATGCGTTCTCCTCTGGGATGAGATGGGCTGTATGAGCGGGGTCAGAGCACCGAGATTCACTCGAAAAAATCTGTGTCACCAAGTCAGATATTTACAGGATGTTATCTTTCAGTGACTCGTCCTGCTATTTCACGATGTTGTGCATTTCTTTACATGATCAGATTATTCTGAAATAAACTTGCCAGTAGTGGTGTGAGATTAGTGCCAGATAAAGTTCAACTGAGGATAACGTAAACTAAGATTTTACAACTTCCAGCATTTTAATTTTAGGAAGGGGAAAATACAGCAAAGGACTCCTGCTCTCAATACGCCTTTTCTTTCACACAGCGGACACTTCGTCTTGTATTAGGTCACATCTCTTGTTATTTCAAGCGTGTTGTATCCAGATAAAATCGGTTTGTTGGCAAGATCACAAATCTGATTCCAATCTTTTCCTGGATACATGCAAATCGGGGTCCAGTTAAGAAGATGGTCTCATACCTGAAGCTGTTTGGTAACTAACAAAAGACCATAAGAAGAACAACTTTTCAACTTTGGCAGTTAAGTTACAACAATAGCTATTTATGAACCTACAATGTGTTTCAAACCTCCCCATGCGCTTTGAATAATCACATTTCAATCTGTCTGGAATTTGGTGCATTCACACGTAGTTTTTTGTTTTGCTTTAGATCAGTTAGCTATTCGATCCGTAAATGTGGTCTGTGTAGGAGAAGCACAGGCGTTACTAACAATACTAATCATTCAATCAGCCATGACAGTGCAGCATGGTGCTACCAAGACCCTGAAGCTGAGGCAGCTAAGTGGAATTCAGTTAGCCAAGATTTTTTGCCAAGATTCAAGATTCATGTCAAGTATAACTTTATTTGTCCCCAGAGGGGCAATTGGTTGTTCAGCACTAAAAACTGTAATAACAGGAAGAAAAATACACACAAGGCAAGATTACTTTATTCGTCCCCAGGGAAATTTCTCCTTGACATAAAAAGGCTGCCACATAAAAAACATACAATTATAGTGCAGTACAGACGTAAAGTGCATAATACAGACAAGTGCTGACACTCTGTAAAGGGCATTCACATACGTGCAACACAGCCCCTCACTTCACACCCTCCTTATGTCCTGCTTATGAGTTTAAAAGATTTACTGATGGAGGGAGGAAAGAGTTCTACCTATTCAGGCATCTTCGCCTGTAACCTATAGTCTACGTGATGATAGCAGATCATATTCTGAATGCAGGACATGGCAGGGGTCCTCGCCTGTTGGTGTAACACGTTCATCGCTGTGTGGACCAGTCTGTTTATTTGTAGACTAAACTGATATATTACCAAAGCAAGCTGAGATGCCACTCATCGGTTGTGCCATCCCAGCCAAAGTTCCAGCCTACTTGGGTCTTGATATCCTGCCTGCCTTGTTCTGTTTTTTGCTTGCACAGTTTTTGGACTTTGGTTGCCTGTTTTGACTGCGTGCTGATTGCCCACCTCTGCCTTGCTTTTCACCAACTCAACTGTGCTTTTTTTTACATACCTGGCCTGCTTGGGAGTCCACACATGCTAACCTGAATCTATATCCAACCCTTTTCTCCAGCAAAATACCATTATGCACTGCTAACTTGCTTTGTCAAATATGTTTGGAGGAAACATAAATGCTACCGGTAATTGGATTAGGCTACTGGAACTGGAAAGATTATGCTTTTAATGAAATATTTAAAACGCCAATTTACCATGTGTAATGCTTTGACCAAGACCATGAATGACAAATGAATCAAATAGCTAACTATAATGTGAGGCATCTATACACACCACTGTGCACATAGTGGAGCATTTAGCATCAAAGGAGCCAGGTTTTGTGTCAGGTGCTGGTGGAGACAAAAACAGAGCAAAAACAGAGTGGGTATTGGACTTACATTCACACTTACATCACAAACACAACTCCTAAATGCTAAAGTGTGTTAAATATAGTACAAACATTACAAGGTGATGATATGACAGGTGTTGTGTTTTCAGCTTTTTCTGCTGCACCAAGTGGTCAAAAAAGGAAAAAAAGAATTCAGCTTTAAGTTGTCCATTAATGTTCACACTCAGGAATCCTGACTCCTTAAAACAAATGACTAAAACCGCACTGTGTAGGTTTAACCTTTAATGTGTTTTCCACTCTCCCGTGGAACACCCCCAGCCAAACCTCTGTACTTCCCTAATAAATTAAATTAAATGAAGGACTCAAGATTTTGATTACAGTTTTCTGGAAACGAGAGGCGAATGGCACCACTTCTCCACCAGTTTAAATCACCACACTTTCTCCCCGGAAAATAAAGCCAGTCCCTTCCCCATATGGCATTGGCAGGCATCGATATGAATGACAAATGGCAAGAGATAGTAAGAGAGAATGTGATTTGCTTTTGATAAAAGTCCAAATTGCAATTTCTTGGATAATACAAACAAACGAAACAGAAATCCTGACAAACGGCACAGATTGGTGATTCGATCAAATTAAAGAAACGTTTGACCTATTTGGCGTTGCACAATTATCTGTGGGGACGGCGCAGGACTGTGAGTGACAGCATCGGGAAGACATCTCAACACAACAACAAGAGCTGTGTCGCACCTGAGGATATGTGGGGGCATGTCATCCTCGTCAGTGGCTATCGGGTTAGCTGTCATATCCAACATCCAGCCCAGAAGGAACAGGGAGCGCAGGGGAGATCTGTCTCTGGGAGGAAAGTGTTGATCCTCCCTACAATCATCATTTTTGCTTTAAGCAGACTTTATGTGGTTTGCCCAAGAAGAAGGTGATGGAGAGGACTCACCAGGCTTGAGCTTTTTCCCCATCAAAGTGAATAGTGCAGACAGAACTAATCAATCACTGGAATGAGCTTCGAGCTGATGAGGTTCAGACAGGTTGTTAGTTCTCCAGTGTGACAGGGCTTTTTTTTACCCATTTATCTCTGGATTGTTTCATTCATCTTAATGTTATCCTTCACCTCAAAGATCAGTACTTTTTAGTATTGGTTCCTTAAACAAAAACAGCTAAGCATATATCTGAAATACAAGGACAATTATCTTCACATTCTCCTCCAGAGTTATGTATTTGTAAGCTGCTCATACTTGTCACTCTCTGTGTGTTATTTCCTATTAGTTACATCATCTCCATCTATAATGTGCCCATGCATTATTTAGCACAGTCAGCACTGTGTGTGAGAGCATGAACACTGAAACATGCCGCTCCACCGACTGTATGCTATCTTTAAAGCAAGAAAAGTAAAGAGGAAATAATACATTGTTCCCCTTACAAATTAAAATGAAAATTTCTCAATTCCAAACACAACTTATTTGGTCTATCACCAAGTAGTTCACGGTGGTTTTGGCTAATGTTGGCAAACGTGAGCTAAATATTGCACCGTGGACATTAATGTGTCAGTTCAATGACTGAATGACTAATATTACAGTAGGTTTCGGAATTTAATGAATCTAATTGTTTTCACTTGTGGAGTTGACACCGCTCAGCAAAAACTTTGTCTCACTTGAATCTCTATAATTAAGCTTTATTAAGCCATTTATGCTGTGTTAGGTACATAAATCAACTCTTAAAAAAAATATCGCAGCAGAGTTCATTGTTTAAATTTGTAGTATTTGTCACATCAAGAAGACAGTTGGTCTGCTAGCATTAATATCAATGTCACACCTCAATAGTGGCAGATGAAATACACACACTTTACGGTGAGCACTGCTGCTGAGATAAACTGTTTTATCCTGACACTCCCACGTGCAGCTCCCAGGTAGCTTCACTGTGAAGCTAGCAACAGTCTGATGCTAAAATGACACACGATATATATTCAAACTCGGGTTTTATTTTCTGCTCTATCGGTTATTAGCTTTCCATTATTTCCGCAATTGTTTCAGTGTGTACAGTTGATCAAACTTTGCATGAGGCAACATTAGCTATAAGCTGCTGAGCTACATACCTAGTGTCAAAGGTGTAACTCCAGTCCTGCCTCATGAGTTATGACATACTGCATCTCTTCTTTGCTAGTTTAGTATTCAGCCGGAGTAGTGTTGTATAAAATTGGATAATGTGACATTGCCTCAATTGGAGACTCCTCCCTGTTAGATTTTCTTTCAGAGGTCAACATGTCTCAAGCGGCATTTCAGTCTGCTGTGCAAATTTAATAGGTTCAACTTCTCCACATGCTTCACAGCTACAATTGTCTTACATCCCCCTCCCACTGTGCCATCTCAGTTTCAAATGACTTATTGGGCTGTGTCGCATTTCATGCAAAGATTACATTACTCACATTTTAAGACAACCGGTTTATTCAAAACGTTGGAATGTAGGAACAGGATGTAGACTGAGTCATCTTCCCACTATCCCTGTTTCAGTAGTTTTAAAAGTAAAGTTCAACGTTGGAGTGATAAGCTGTGCAGGGAGGTCCTCCTGCCTCTGTCACTTCCGCTCGGCCTCCTCTAAATAGCCAATGAGGAGGTAATCCAGAGCCATCACATGAATCCAGTGTTGCTCTTGCACATCTACAAACATATAGCATCCACTCTGGATTCAAATACCCTAAATCAAAAACTGGAAGTTGAACGCTGATGTAGGTGCACTTACATCTCGCTGACAGTCACTCCAATTATCTGTAATGGAAGCGCTTCCTCATAAGGCCACTTTTCTATAAGAAGCATCGACTCATGAATATGAATCAGAATAAAGAGCTAGTCGGTGGGAGGATGATGTTAGCTGTCCAGTGTTCACGGTGGTGATGGTAATCCCAAAGTCAGTGTGACAGGAGAGGACGAAGCCTTCATCGGGGCAGGGAGGTGGTGCATCTACATCAGAGATGCACATGCTGATCAATCAGTCAGCCAGTTATCATGGACACTGGCACTATCGGATTCAACACTTACGCTCTCATCCAGCCATAAAATGCAATATTAGAAGACGTCAGGCGTTCATTTAACCGACTGGGGAAAGCGTTGATCATTGTTATGATGGGGATGGCTCAGGCTTTCAAATAGATCACCAGAAGGTTGTGAGTTCAATACCAGGCTGCCTCCATTGTACTCCTGAGCAAAGCTCTTAACCCTGAGCTGCTCCAGAGGACTGTCCCTGTAGTTAGTCACTGTAAGTCGCTCTGGATAAGAGCATCTGCTAAATGACCTGTGATGTAATGTAATGTTAGCTTCCCCTCAGTGCTCTAATTCCTGACTGTTATTCTCCCCCTTCTTCACCCATTTGTGTTTTAAAACAGACAAGGGAAATGCTTCTGGGAAATAAAAGGTCACGATTTTATCACAGCCATATTTTATCACAGCCATTCAACTTTTGCACTCAAGAACTGGTCACAGATCTCACTACTACCTTCCATGGAAAGTTGAGTGTTCAGGTCAGTCTGTAAGCACAGTAACTCAAATCACAGATCTTCTGATGAAGGTATAGATCTCTTATTGCACGCTAGAATATTGACTTAATAATAACACTGTTTCCAAACACAGCATAGCAGTGTTTCTATTGGCGCAAACGAGCACATCCGCTCAGTTGAAAGTTGAGCAAAGCTGAAGTCTGAGCTGTACTTTGGTAGAAACTGGAAACAGATGCTTGAATTTGTCCATGTACGGCCTTCATTGTGTGCGACCATGCCTTGAGACATGACATGAGTGTGACAGGGAGCCAGTTTGTACAATACCAGGACCCTAAAACAGAACATCATTCCTTTTATTATTCACACCTGTGCTTTTCCTACTCTGACATTCATACATTTCCGCAAAATGGAAAAGGTCTATTTTGTAGTTCCCCCACGACATATTCAACTTCCATTCAGATCAGAATAACCATTAAGCACACATGATTGTAATGCATGTATTATTTGTTTCTTTATATTGCTGCACAAGCTTCATTTCCAAACAAGTACCGTATAACCAGACAGTGTGTGAGTGTGTGTGGCGGTGGAGCATTATGTTTGCTGTGTGATCCGCAGACATCTCACCATCAGAAGTTTAAGGCTCACAACTGGAATGGTATGCAGGACAGATCAGCAAAAAACTGAGCATCCCTATGATGTCTCTTTCCCTCCTTCCTTGACACACAGTGAGTGTTGGAGGACTGTGTGCAAGGTTATGAGAGACATACAGAGAGGCTGGTGGAAACAGTTTATATGGATCCGCTCTGACCTCTGAAGAAAGAGAAAAGCGAGCAGGGCATAGTTTATTAGATTACTACTGATCTCTGGTGACGGACTGCCCTTCCAGGCACACAGACACAGGGACGAGATGGACTGATCCTCAGCTCAATACTGCCACCAAGTGGAGAACATTTGAAAAGCTACTGCTACAGCAACACACATGCCACTGAGCTACTGCTAAAAAAAAACTGTGTATAATACTTGGAGGTATTTTTTACAGGTAAAATCACTGACTTAATCAATGATTGATTCAGTGTGACTCCTCAGAGGAAAAAACATACTTTACCTTTGTTAAGATACAATGAATTGGCAACATATGAAATAGAGAATATATGAAAAACTTAGATTTGTTGTTGTCCGTCTCAAAACACCTGTCCATCAATGTGGGAGTGATAGCGGTGCCCAATCTTGTGTTCTGAGTTTTACCGGTCGGGTGAGCATTTTCTTTACATTTGGATCATAGACTTTAACTATAAGTTCTGCAGTAAAGACAATCATCAAGTCTTTTTATCTGCACAAAGGCTTTCAAAACGTACCTTCACACTGCTGGCCATTTACCAAATCTTCTTTTATTCTACGTAGATATGATGGACAAATGTTTCAATCACAAATGGTCTTCCTAAATAAAGGTGTTTTTTCTATACAGAAAATATGTGATCTATAAATTGGGTAACTGATAACATACATGTGAGGAAATAAGTCCGATCATTCAATTATCAATGTGTCACATTATGAAGGTGAGCTGCAACTCACAAATATTGTCATTAGCGATTAATCCTTCAAATACTTTCTTGATCAGTCATTTGTTGTGTCTGAAAGTAGTGAACAAGTTCACATGACAATTTCCTAAAGGTCAAATGAACATAGTCATATATCTTGTTGTTTTTGAACAATAGTCGAAAAACTCAAAGATATTCACTTTACTATCACATAAGACAAGAGAAAAGCAGCAAATCCTCATCTATGACGAGCTGGAACTAGTTACTTGTCAAATTATTTAAAGGATTAATCATTTATCAAAAAGGTTGCTGATTCATTTCCTGTCGATCGACTTATTGTTTCAGCTGTAAAAATGTCACATCACCTTTACAAGTAGGCTACAAGTAAATGTAAAAGTAGCCTATATATATAGTTAAGGAAAGGGGGAGAAGCATCGCATAGTGTCCTATAAGTCTGCGGTCCCCAATCTTTTTGCACCACGGGCCGGTTTCATGCGAGACAATTTTTCTACGGCATAACCAAAAACACGTGCAAACATATGATTTCATCATTACTTATATAATGTAAATGTAATTATTCCATTTTACATTAAGCACTTTATTTATATTATGATTACATTGTAATATATATATAATATAATAGATAAAAATATTTACAATAAATATTACCAACACAAAAAAAAACATATTATTCTTTCTGTGCGGTACCAAAGGATCCACGGCCCGGTACTGGTCCGCGGCCCGGTGGTTGGGGACCCCTGCTATAAGTGTAAAAGAAACACACTTAAAGCAAACTTTGTGCACTCCATGGTCCCATTGTGGTGGCTGGCAGCAGTGCTCCTGGACAGTTTATGTTGTGGCCTTTTTAGTTGTGTCACTTTACATTAAAAATAGGCCTACTGTATATGTTGAATGTGTTTCTTTGGGTTCTGATGGTCAGTTTATCTTAAATAAAATGTAGTCCACCAACAGAATAGCATGACAATGGTTAATCAGGGTGAATAATGCACTGTATTTGCGTGTGTCGCGTGCTCGTGTGTCACAAAGTATAGTTTTATCTGAACAGACTTTCGGCCATGAAGCGTTCTGCTTCACAAACCCTCTCTCTGTGTAGCCGGCAGTCCATTGGTTATCATTTCTTATGACGCATTTCTTTCTAGCCAATCAGGTTTGTTTTCTCACCCGGGGTGTTGTTGCGGGAACTGCCAGTCACTCAAATCAACAAAGCGAGCAGGAGGACGTTTCAACAAGTGTTCATTTAAGAGAGAGCTTTTCAGAGTCGGGTCTTTCATGTGAGTGCTGTCGATGCAAGACTGATACATGTACGCTAATGGAATTGAGCGAATTGCGTGTAGTAGCGAAAAGTTAACTTACTTTTCTAGCCAGCTAACGCAACTAGCTAAGGAGATAAGCTCTTACTACAACCATGGATAACCTACTTAGCTACCGTTAGCTGTGTCACTCTACCTGAAAAACACCGGAAGTAAGGCAATACTTTCTTCCAAATTAAAAATGGGGCTCTCACGCTACTACGTTTCTACAGTTCCTTTTGTGCTACACTAAGTGACATACTGACACTGGGGAGATGGGTGGGGGTTTTACGTTACCAAACTTAAATGTCGATTTAACCAAAGATTTTCCTAAAATATTTAACTAGTAGACGAGCTTGGGGATTTTATTTTTGACCGGAAGTGGTGCATTTTTTATTATAGCTCATGATGCCTCGCTGTCAATGTCTCGTATTTTAAAAGGCCAATCCATATTCTTAGATCTTGTTTGCTGTCTTTCTTTTTATCCATCGTTAGTTTATTTTTAAAACATTTTGCATAAGATGTTTTTTTTTTTTTAGCGAGCAGCATTTTCATTCCGTAAAAATTCACCTTTTTTTGTTTTACTTATAGTTTACAGTGACCGCTGCGGAGCGTTTTGACGAGGAAGAACGAGCCTAACGTTCGACCTGTTATCAAAGCATGTGCTCATTGGTGTACTGCATGTTTGTTAGCTAAGGAAATTAGATCTTGAGATATTTAATAGCTGTGCTTAGCTTGTTGTTTACAACTCAAACATACCGACCATAAGACAGTCGCATCTCCTATAACATCAGAATGAATAGAAATGAACAGTGACACTAATAGAAGACATTCACACACCTGCTGAAGCCTGTTTCAGGGAGGATTTCTGTCTGGCTTAGAACTGCCTGATCATAACAAAATAAAGTCCCACCATAGTGGTATTGTGGCAATATTTTCAGGGTGAATGTTGATGCCTTCATAAAGAATTTAGGCTAATCTTCACTTACGATGGGTGATATGTTTCTGAGAAACACAAAAGTATGTTGATATAATGGCCATGGAGGGGAGATGTTCACCATTGAATTCACTCAAAGACTGGTGTAGTTAATAACATTGGACTTTGCTTTAGGCTAATATTGGAGAGATCAAGGATGTGCGAGTATGGACAGTGTAGACGTTTGATCATGAAGCCCAGTGTTACTTTACAAGTCTGTGGGTTATCAGAGTCACAGATCAAACGTGGGTTGAATGCGCGTCGGCAGGGCTGCATTATATGTGTCAGGTATATGAAATGTCTGTAACCTCACTGCGCTGCATTTTTATAAACTATGATGATCTGGTTGCATCTCACTCTCACTCCCAGTCCCTTGTCTTCTCCTTACAGCTCTCATATGAAACTTAAGTTACAACAATGAAACAAAGAAAAATAAAATACCTGTACATAGCATATTTCACCTTATCACAAGTAAGCAATAACAGCTGTTTTAAATATGCTACTAAGATAAAGTGTCATTTCTTTCCTCAACATTTTCTTTGTCTTTGGGTCAGTTGTCTGGGTTCACATTGGCTGATGGAGTGGACAGTGGTGTCACTATGTCTCACAGACTGACCAAGGAGGAGCTGGATGAACAGTTTGAGCTGTTCTTGAAGGAGGTAATGTAACATTTATAGATTATCATGCCGTCCATTAAGGGTTGCATGAATCAAATCCTATACAAGCTTCATCAGACATCTCTGTCGAAGTGATGCCTTTCTGTCATTCAGGCACAGATGTAGTTCAGTTAATGTTCTCATAGGCTGCATCACTGATCGATTTCGAAACTTTGCCTTTGAAGCCTTAATTAATGACCATTTTGCTCTTATCGCCGTTTTGAGTTACAGATCTGATAATTTTTTTGAATTTGCAAAAAAACAAAACAATAGGGGAGACAAATATAATTTTGCTTTCTATTTATTATTTAAAGAACACTTAAAGCAAGGACCATTTCAAGACGTCAATTAAATATTCAATACTCAATTATTAAATTATTCTTATTTATTTTAAACCCTTTGTTGTTTTTTCCATAACTTGAGTATGGGCTCATGTCTGCAACGATAAACATCCAAATAGATTTGGTAATAGCTTTAGCCTGGTGTGATTCTGCAGCACAGGGCTACTTAATGCCGCTTTGAGAACAAGTTGTTGTGTCTCGGCTCCACTGACATCCGGGTGATGTCGCTTCAATATCGGTTTAAGTGTACGCTATATTTAGAATATTTTCACCGCTTTACCTTGCCGTCAGCGGAGAACTTAATCCGTTATATCACCCAAACACAAGAGACTCTATTGACACAAAGTAATTTTACACACACATTGTCTCTGCATGAAGTTGGTGGGTTGGGTTGAGTTCGGGTCATTGATTATTGCATGTTTTCGTGGGTTGGACGATGCAAATTGTCTCTCATAACGGGTGGTTGGTTGGTGCGGGTATTAAATCCCTGACCCATGCATCTCTACTTAGTTTTACATTTCAACAGATCAGTATTGGCATATTTCAATATTTTTGCTCTAATAAATTGTCTAATTGTTTTGTTTGTAATATAACTACTGGGGCATTTTCATAAATAATATGAATATGGTTGTAATCAGTTTAAAATAATTTAAAAAATCATATAATATGCTGTAAATAGCTTTTTATGATTTTTTATATTTTATTTAGGCTACTAGGTAGAGTGCACTCAAATCAACAAGAGATAACATGAAGGTTTTAATTGATTCTTCCCCCACTAATTGTGGGGTATCTTTTAGGGAGTTTTTCCTTGTGCGATGTGAGGGTCTAAGGACAGAGGGTGTCGTACTTTGTACAGGCTGTAAAGCCCACTGAGACAAATGTATAATTTGTGATATTGGGCTATATAAATAAACTTGATTTGATTTGATTTTGATTCATTTATTTTTCTACGCCATCGACCGATCGTTTGGTTGAAGAGTAGGTAGAATTTCAGTTGACCAGGATTTTCTTTGGTTGACAACACAAAGAAACTAACGGTTCAAGGCAGCCGCAGTGTGTTCTGCAACGCAAAATGACTGTTTTTGTCAATGGAGGCTGGTGGCTTTGACGAGAGCAGAGATACAGGCTTCAGCTCCCCAAGGTAAAGTGGTGAAATAATACTAGATATAGCTTTCAGCATCCACAATGTTGAAATGAACACTACAAAATATAAGGCAAGTGTGCAGGTCAAATTAGAATGACAGTTTTTAACGTCTTTCAGCCCTGTTACACTGCGATAGGAAGAATTTTTTTTTATAGACTCATCTGATATGAGAAGAATCAATCAACAATTTGAAATGGGCTCTTTCGCACTGTTTCCTGGTTTTTGACAGGCAGTAGACACTGTAGAGACTGTTGCTGTTAGGTTAACTTATTATCTTATTCATTTATTATGATCATTATCTCATCTCATGGGTTTAATATACAACATTATCCTGAAGGCACCTCTCTTGACTTGAATCTGATTTCCTGTCAGTCTGTTTCAGATGACTCTGACAAGCAGCTCGGTGCTAAAAGCAGCAAGAAATCTGCCCAGAAACCAACAGTGTGGCAGGATGACGAACCCAGCGGAGGGGGAACATGGAGAGGTAATAATGAGGAGAGTCCTCTCCATGATACATCCGTCACACTGGACATGTTAGCCCTGCACTTCAGAATGACAGTGTCTCAGTGGCTGCTGTTGTTGCCAGTGTTTAAGCCCTGCAGTCCAGGGAGGATGTGAGAGAGTATTTGGGCATATGTTAGAGGATTTTACAAATGCAGTTATCAGCTGGCAGTAACCAAATGCCTATACAAGTAGGCCGTAGTGGAAAACCCAAATAGAGGACACTGGATCACTGGGGAAAATCTTGAGAGAGAGAGCAGGATTTGAATTCCTACTTTTTTAGAGATAGTGCCACTATTTATGATGATATTGTATCATACTTGCACAGTATTAAATGTAAATAGTCTACCTCCCGATTAGGGATGTCACCACGTCGATCCCGCACTGTCGGCACTTCTTGGCCAAAGAAATCACTCTGATTGGCTGTTCAGCTTTAGCGAATCAGAGCACGAGAAGTTAAACAGACAAACAAACAAGTAAGTCTTTGGCTGTAGTCTTTGTGGCGTGTTCAAATGCGACCTTGTGGCACCTGAGGGGACGCAACAGTCGGCTCTGTCGCCACTTGTTCTTTGATGTCTATTTGCTGTCGGCGGATCCACCTCTGTCTCTCACACAGTACGCGCACACATTTGTGATTATTTATTAAACTCACTATGACGCTTCCTGACGAGCCTGTTTTTCCCTGATAATGCTACATAGTAAACAACACAAATCCGTATTGAAATCGGCAGGAGAGCTAGTTAACGTTAGCTGTAAACTGTAAGCAGCCGGTATCGGAGATGTAATTGACTTGTATTAAGGTGCGTTCAGGCTCCATTCAGTAAACATGTGAATTGGACGAAGGTAAAGTATAACGTTATCATGTGGTGGGATCAAATGTTATCTTGTAAAATGTGTTTTTTTTTTTGCAGAGAAACGTATTCATGTTTACAGTTGTTTGAAGGAGATGTTTTCAAAGCAATGTGAAATAGATATTGGAGAGGGAATTCTGACTTGTTAAACTTCCTAACAAAAACAGTATTTGAACACATTAAAGGAGAGTGCAGGATTTATTGTTTTGCTTTTGTTTTTGACCGTGGTATTGAATCAGTATTGAGAATTATGGAATTTCACTGGTATTGGTATTGAATAATTAATTTATGGTATCGTGACATCCCTAATCCCGATCTGGAATCAGTGCCATACCATACTATTTTCTGCCAAAGCTATGAACACATTTTTTTGTCATTTCACATGAGACATTTCAATTTATTGCATTGTTTGTTCTTTCACTGGGGCTCTTCTCACTGGTATGAAGTGGCTGGGATTCCGTTGGAAAAAGGTGATGTTACATCCCGCTGTGTGCCCTTTAGGCTTTAGCGACATTTGAATCAGAATCTGATGACAGTTGTCATGTCAAAACCACACACACACACACACACACAGTCCTGATGAAGCAGACTTTGATTTCTGCACAGCCTGTTGCTTCGTTTAGCAGCTTAGCTTGAATGTAGTTTGGGAGTTACACTGCAATTTAGTAAAAAAGTTTGTACCTCATTTAAGATTTATGCCTTCCCCAAGCAGGTGGAAGCCATTCTGTATTTACTGCTGCCAGGGCTCAATGGTTCTAAAGATGGAAGAGACTGATGAGGAAATGTTTCTTTTGCATTTAAAATGACACTGTACGGTTAACAACATTTGCAATGTACGTGGCACAAGTGTAAGTTGATGCTGTATTCACTGAGGATGGGAATTATTGCCGGCAACATTTGGCTGTTTGTACCAGAAATTAGTTGATAACTGTTCAGGTGTTGACTTACTCTAAAATAACAGTTTTCCAAAGGCTTTTGATGATGTCATTGTTGGGACTGATGGCTTGCTGCTTTCTCTTGTTTCATAGTGAATTCAATACATTTGGGTTTTGGACTATTATGTGAACAAAACAAGCATAAAGGCCTTTTTAAATACAGCCTCACACAGCGAGTCTTGTTCAAAGTTATTCTGACTGGTCAGACCTCTTTCCAATAAAAAAAGAAATAAGCATATTTTTGTACATCCTCGTGTATCCGACCTACTGATCAAATTAAAGTTCCTCTCTGTCTAACTTGGTTTCTTCTACTTTACACTTTCCTCCTCATTATCCAATTCCAACAGGGCAACATGATGGCGTCAAAGGGCCATTTATTTCTTTCTGTTTTTAATAACACTGTCCTGTCTGCCTGGCTCTTTCCTTCTTTATGTTTACTGAGTAATGAACACACACATAGCCAGCATGCGTGTGTGTGTGGAGTGAGCAGAGTAAAGAGTTATTTGATTAAAGATGGTATTTAAAGGTGCAATGTGTAAGATGTGGCCAGGAATTACACGTTTTTAAGAAGGTTCATCTAAAATTTTGACTTCTTAAGAACCTTCTTATAAAACCAACATTAGACTTATTTAGAATCAAATTAGTCTTTGTGAAGCGTTGCCCTTTGTGAGATATTGTAATATAGTCAATATGTAGAAACAATCAGTAATAATCAATCAATGTATTTGTATGATTATAGGAGACTAATGAATTGATTGATTGATTGATTGACTTCCAGTGGACAAACGCTGCTACAAAGTAACATCAAAGTCACGGCAGAAATGTGCAGTCCTGCAGAACAGTGTGTGTACATTTCACAGCTTTGTATTTGTCTGTTAATCATCTCGTGTTTTGAAAGACTTTCCCCTTCTGTTTTTCCTCTTTCCCCAGAAGAGATGGCCAAGAGCAGATTTATCAAAGCCAAAAAGTCTCACCCTGAGAACACCAATGGTGAGAGCAAGTTGAGAAAAAGGTCCCACTACAGAGAGCTTAGAGTTCTCTGAGACTGTGTCTACATTAAGCTTGGTTAATGGTTGGTTTTCTCTCTGTCAACACTGTGCACATGTGAAAATGTCATGCAGCCACAGTAGAGTTCCAAGGTTGTTCAGTCCCCTCCTGCTCTGTGATCACCTATACTGTGTTTTAATTCAGCTGAACTTTTGATTTACTTTTGCAGATGTTTCTGTTTTCAGACAACGTATGCAAGTATGAAATAGCGATGAGATATTGGCTCGTAAGAAGCCAGGCTGATCAGATCTTCATTATTATTGTTAGGATTGTGACATCAGCTGCAGTTACATGGCCAATATTTTTTCAAACCGAATGAAAGAATTCTGATTAGAGATTCCAGCTTAACTGTTGACATGGACGCTAACTGAAGTCATCTGATAAAATGTGCATTTACATGCCCAAACCAATGTAATCAGAACATAACTGATTTGACCTTTGCTCGCTGTAAATATAACAGAAGAACAAGAAGAACGTTTTTTTCCCCAACTTAATGGAGAAAATTCAATGAATGTAATACATCTAGTAGGCTATAGAAGAATCATTCCGCCTGTTAATAGATAATAGATGGATTATAATACAAATATGAATATGGACCCACATCGTGTCCTAGGAGCAATATTTCTGTTATGCTGTTCATTCTAATGAAACAGCAATCACATCTTCAAACACACAAGATTTGTTTTGAAATAAAAGTCAAACAGAATGTCAGCGCTGTGGGAGAAAGATCAGCGTAAGGCAGTTTGCAAGAAATGTTCCTGTGACATTTCAAGAGGAGGTACTGCAGTCAAGAACTTTAACACGTCACATCTCATGGACCATTTGAAAAACAGACACAGCAAAGTGTACAACGATAAAACTGATGCCCACAAATGGATAGAGCGACTCAGTCCATGTTAACCGCAGCGTTCCAGAGGGGAAAAAATATCCCACGGACAGCGCCAAAGCTAAAGGGATCTCTAAGAAGGTGATGGAGTCACATTGCATTAGATGACCAACCTTTCTCCAATGTGGCGGACGTGGGGTTTCATATTCTGATTGAACATGTAGAGCCCCTCTACACACTGCCCAGTCGTCGTCATTCTGCTGAAGTCTGTGTGTAAGACGAAGTCCAAGACGTCGTAGCCACACATGTCCACGAACTACTGGCTCAAGACTTCCCTTACATCAGCTTTCCAACTGATATTTGGAGTTCTGATGTAAGCCCTGTGAGCATGCTAAGCCTCACAGCGGAGTGGATTGACAATGATTTCAACTTGATTAAAGCAGTGTTACATTGACAAATCCAAAGTGCATGATGTTGTGCGTGATAACGCCAGAAATATGGCAAAAGCTACGATGGACAGTGGGCTGCCTAGTTTTGTCTGCATGGCACACACCCTGCAGCTGGCTGTCCACGATGGTGCACTGAGCCAACGAAGCATCTCCGATGTGGTTGCGATAGGGCGAAGGACAGTCGGACACTTTAAACACTCACCTCTTGCCTACTCGCGCCCACAGGCTGTGCACATCCACTTAGGAATGAAACCAAAAAGGCTACAGCAAGACGCTACCACTCGTTGAAATAGTACATTCTACATGATGAGAAGTCTTTTGGAACAAAAGCACGCACTTGCTACATATTTCGAAAAGCTATGAGCTCCCCCGCAACCCTGACTGCGCATCATTTGAACAACTGACAAGAGAAGTCCGCTCATCAGAGGCACCGGCTGCTGACGTGATCCCTCGCTGAAAGCCCCGAGACGTCTTTTGGTCTAGGCTGCTGATGCAAAGAGCGCATTGTGAGAGGCTGTAAACAAGCGCTTCGAGTGCATCGAGTTCACCATGTTCTGCATTGCAACCTCACTTGATCCCAGATTTAAAGACCGTTTACTTTGATGAGGATGTTAACCAGCGCGCATGGGCAACACTTGACACGCAACTGATGGATGGGCCTGCTGAGATGAGACGCACGGATCCATATATATATATATATATATATACATGTATAACCAATGGACAATTCCTCCAGATCAATCCAGATAGTGCCAGACTCTTCCTCTTGGAACATTAGGGTCCATGTAAAGCACCTATTGTCTGACAAAATCAACATACAGTGCATCCGGAAAGTATTCACAGCGCTTCACTTTTTCCACATTTTGTTACGTTTCAGCCTTATTCCAAATTGTATTAAATTAATCTCTCTCCTCAAAATGTTACACACAATAACCAAATATGACAATGTGAAAAAAGATTTATTTAGATTTTTGCAAATTTATTAAAAATAAAAAACTAAGAAATCACATTTACGTAAGTATTCACAGCCTTTGCTTAATACTTTGTAGATCCACCTTTGGCAGCAATTACAGCCTAAAATCTTTTTGAATATGATGCCACAAGCTTGGCACACCTATCTTTAGGCAGTTTTGCCCATTCTTCTTTGCAGTACTTCTCAAGCTCCATCAGGTTGGATGGGAGACGTCTGTGCACAGCCATTTTCAGATCTCTCCAGAGATGTTCAATCGGATTCAAGTCTGGGCTCTGGCTGGGCCACTCCAGGACATTCACAGAGTGGTCCTGAAGCCACTCCTTTGAGATCTTGGCAGTGTGCTTCGGGTCGTTGTCCTGCTGAAAAATTAACCTTCGCCCCAGTCTGAGGTCAAGAGCGCTCTGGAGCAGGTTTTCATCCAGGATGTCTCTGTACATTGCTGCATTCATCTTTCCCTCTATCCTGACTCGTCTGCCAGTTCCTGCTGCTGAAAAACATCTCCATAGCATGATGCTGCCACCACCATGCTTGACTGTAGGGATGGTATTGGCCTGGTGATGAGCGGTGCCTGGTTTCCTCCAAACATGACGCCTGGCATTCACACCAAAGAGTTCAATCTTTGTCTCATCAGACCAGAGAATTTTGTTTCTCATGGTCTGAGAGTCCTTCAGGTGCCTTTTGGCAAACTCCAGACGGGCTGCCATGTGCCTTTTACTAAGGAGTGGCTTTCGTCTGGCCACTCTACCATACAGGCCTGATTGGTGGATTGCTGCAGAGATGGTTGTCCTTCTAGAAGGTTCTCCTCTCTCCACAGAGGAACGCTGGAGCTCTGACAGAGTGACCATCAGGTTCTTGGTCACCTCCCTGACCAAGGCCCTTCTCCCCCGATCGCTCAGTTTAGACGGCCGGCCAGCTCTAGGAAGAGTCCTGGTGGTTCCAAACTTCTTCCATTTACGAATGATGGAGGCCACTGTGCTCATTGGGACCTTCAAAGCAGCAGACATTTTTCTGCATCCTTCCCCAGATTTGTGCCTCAAGACAATCCTGTCTCGGAGGTCTACAGACAATTCCTTTGACTTCATGCTTGGTGTTTGCGCTCTGACATGCAGTCAACTGTGGGACCTTATATAGACAGGTGTGTGCCTTTCCAAATCATGTCCAACCAACTGAATTTACCACAGGTGGACTCCATTTAAGCTGTAGAAACATCTCAAGGATGATCAGTGGAAACAGGATGCACCTGAGCTCAATTTTGAGCTTCATGGCAAAGGCTGAGATTAATTTAATACAATTTGGAATAAGGCTGTAACGTAACAAAATGTGGAAAAAGTGAAGCGCTGTGAATACTTTCCGGATGCACTGTAAATACAGGTAACTGACAGCAGCTGTGCTTGGTGATTGGCTATATTTATATTTTAAATGAATGACCAAAGCGAAAGTAAGAAGTAACAAAAAGGTTTGTTTTCTTAACTGCCACACACCCCGACCTTCACTGGGCTGCCCTCTATCATTGTTTTGTAAAAGTTCAGTTTTCCTCATTCATACTGAATCGTCATGCTAGCATTTTCAGATTTATACATTCTGGAATTGTTTTGCTTGAGGTGAGAAAAATGCCGGCTCAATGTGCATGAAGTGGTGACATGGAGAGAAAAATATGCAGTTTTGTATTCAGACCGACTCTCAGGACAGCAATATCAGCCAGTCCTACGTTACCCACAATGCAACTCGACCCCCGACAGATGGCGATTCGGGTGTGTTTTGCTAGTAGTGGCTAATGTGGCCTTGAGCCTCAAGCAGAGATGAGGCCTTCAGCCCCAACCAACACCGACTGTTAGGACATTTATCAGACTTCACACATCTCTTTAGAGCCACTAATGGCTTTATACAGCTTTACTTTTTTACTTATTTAGCTTTATTACATTTTTTTTTTTTTTCTTTTACAAGAATATGTTAATATGATCCAACTATTAAGTTGATGTTGGTCCACCCTTGTCTGTTAAATTGATATCTCCGTCCACTGCTCTGGTGTAGAGATGTCATATAGTATATCAGTTTTAAAGGTGGCTGGATGCTGGCCAAAGGGAAACGGCCCTGGTGCCACGCGCGACCTACCATAAATTGTCCAGTCGTCCATTAGTAACCTCCTTGAGTCTTGCAGGCCGTTCTCTGACCCAGAACTCAGAGTTCTCTGTGGAAGATGTAGAATTGAAGTCCACATTCGCTACACACCATCGTTTTTATACTAACAACAGATGCGGTGGCAACAGTAACTTCTTGCTGTTTGAAGTGAAATTGACAGGTAGACTGATTTTTTTTAACTATGCCCTCTGTAAGTATTGACTTTTTTTTTTTTTTTAAATGGACAACAGTCCATGGTAAAAGCACAATCAATAGCAGGACATTTCTCTTCATGATAGCTAGTGTGTGAAGATACTGTAAATAAAAAGAAAGTCCCGGTGTAGTTTAAATGTCGCAGCTAAAGCTATTCCAGATTTCAACAGTGCACCAATATTATTTTCCGTTTTTGTTCTTGCCGTCTGAAGTCGTGGACCCCTCTCATAAGCCGGTCCCCAAGCATCGCCGCAAACCTCTTGATAAACCAGTTCAATCAGACAACACCCGCAAAGATGCCGTTTTGGAGGTTTCCCAAACTGTTGAAAGACACAAAACTCCACCTGATGGCTCGCGCTCCGACAGTCCGAGCAGTCCCACTCTTGAAAACCTCCAGCGTGTGTCAGGAGAGAGGAGCCCCGATGAGACACTCTCTGATGATACTGCACCAGCCAGCACTGATAGTTCCTCGCAGAGGGACAGGGAAGATGGTAACTTCAACTCAAACTTTTTGGTAGTAGTTTGCTTCAGTCCCTCAGCAGTAGATTTACATCCCTCGCACAACTAGTCCTCTTAAGTTCTTGTCATAGTCTCTATTAAGTGTTTAGTTTTTATTTTGTACGTTGAAGTTGTAGTTTTTCTGCCTGCCATATAGACATGAAGACAAAATAGGGTTGTATGTTTACTGATATATTAGAAATATCTTTTACATCGGAGATAATTGGTTCTTCTGGTTTTCCCTGAATCATGCTTGCATTCTGATAAACTGGTCCATTTAATTTCCTGTTTGAAGTTAAATCAAATGGCAGGAATGTAACCTTAAAATGTCATAACAACAGGGGGCATCGCATATTTGTGGGTGAGACATTTTTCAGCAAAGCGTCTATAACTTGACACTGAAAACAAAGTTTTCATTTGAAATATGTTGGCTTCTGTAAACTGCAAAACACAAATCATGTACATTCAACACACACTTATTCAAAAGAATGCATGCAAAACAATAGACAGTGGGTGGCAGTATGGGCCCATGAGAAGCAGCAGTGCACTGTGTGTCCTTCAAGAGTTCAATTATTATCCATCCTAACAAATTAAGACACATACGGAAATTGTGCCATTTTCACCATTCAGCATGTGGGTTATTAAGGGCACGAAAAGTCTCAAGCTGGAAAGCTAGAGACAACAGTACCCTGCACTGACGGTCGGGGGTGCGGAAAGGAGAGGAAGAAAAATGCCTTAATTATCCACACACTGATTTTGGTTTTATAGACGTTTGTCAGGCATCAAGGCTCGAGTCCACACACAGATTCATCCAGGTTCCATTAGGCGGTAATCACAGTTAGTACCCACCTACAGCTGATTTCCATTGATTGACCACTTACCAATTCTATATTCTTCACTACCAATCACTAGAAACAGAAAATAGACTTTTAGAAAATCTTTGCATAGATGTGGTGGGGACACCTGTTAAATGTAACGCATTACAACCAATACAATCTGTATCAGAGAAGTGCTGCCTTTTTTGAAGGAATGATGTTGTGAATATGTGTGTTGTGCTTGTGTCACGTTTTGAATCCCCTGCATGCTAATCCGGTTTGTGATTATGTATTTGTCCTTGCATACAACTTGTAGTACTAGCAGTGTGTGTATGAGAAACAGGCCGTCCACAGTGTTGAACGGCAGTTGGCACAAGAAGAATAAATAAGCTAGAATAACTATGTGTGAGTATAATAAATAGACTATCTACTACAGTTATGATTCAGAATCTCAAGATTGTTTAAGTCAACTGACCCATGGCGAGTGATGTGGCGTGACCTGTATTCTCTTAAACAAGGTTCACCTGTGCTTTTCTATGGCATGTTTCTCCAGGACTGCTGGGATCTGGGAAGCCTTTCAGGAAGTCTTTGAGGAAGTCGATTGGCGAGGAGGAGGAGGATCCAGGAGGTCTAAAGGAAGACGGGCTGGAAGCAGCTGTTCTCAGCAGAGACCATAATGAGCTCCAGGGTGAGTCTAGGACAACAGAGACAAACATAGTAAGACTTATGGCGACAAAATAGTTTCATTAAAAGCACATATTGGCTAGTAGTTTATTGGACAACATTTCACTCGTTGTCTGTGGTGGAGCTTTCGCTGCGGGGACACAGATTTCGACCCCGCGCCGCGTCAACTGCGACCGTGCCGTCCTCAGCGAAGGCTTCATACTGTTGATGGTTGAACAGCGTGTAACACTGAGTACTACTTCCACATAGCAGTCATCCGAGGTGTACAGCAGCCTTAAGCATGTCAGTGCCTCAGTTCCACCAGTCTGAACAAGCTATAAACCGAAGATGAGATGTTGCACCTTACAATTCTCCTTTGTCTTCACACACATGTTTAATTTTTCAGTGTGCTCTGTTTATATGCGTGTGCAGATGCAGTGACGGTACCAGCTGCGACCACTATTGGCTTGGACACTATAGAGGAAGAGGAGGAGAAGGCCAGGTTCTTTGCCCAGCTAGAGGCGGGGGCTTTATCAACTATAGATTACTCCAAGCTGAACAGGGAGCTGGACTCAACAAGTTCTGCCATCACCACCAACGTCAGGTGTGTAAACGGCCATGCTGTGGTATTACACCCACTAAGCACTAAAGGACCGTCTGAAGAGATGAATCACGAAGGTGTCCCTCCACACTCGATGCTCCTTTTTGGAGACAATGGGCCTCATGCAGCAACACTCCCTTCAATATCTCTTAATGTTAAGAGAAAAAATAAGAGACATCAACTCCAGATCCACCAAGTGTGCTTAACCAACCAAATCTGCTCTCACCCAACTGTGCTGAAGGATTTATCACTTGATCATAAATTAGAAGGGAGGTTGTTTAGTATTAGCAGAGGCAGCGCCCCCTGAACACCATATAAGGGCAGGTGTTGTGCCGTGTGCAAATACTCTGGCACATGTCCAAGAGGTGGAGAGATGCCACCAAAAGAAGTCTGTAAGAAGAAGAAGTTCAGTGGGAGAGATTGACGTATTATTAAATAAATTTATATAAAATAAACTTGAGATTTTCCAGAGCGTCAGTGCTGGTGTTACAGGAAAATAAAAAAGCATCAAAGAGCAGCATGTAAGATATTTAGAAGCTGAACCCACGCAGAACAATGAACCAATAGTATTTCATTAATAATCCAATAATTATAATAACTATAAAACATATAATAATCAAAATCTGATTATGTGATATGCAATCGTGTTTTTTTTGTTCCTCAAATGTAAACCTTATGTTTCTGTGTGGTTCACAAACAATTAGTTTTGACTCTGATTATCAGGGAATAAAAAGGGTCACCTCAGAGAGAAGCAACATTATGAAAACATCAGTGAATCCCAGAAATCAATGTGTACTAACAAAATAAAAACACATTTTGGATACGAACAGAAATAATAGGAGATTTGTTCGTAATTTGCTTCCTGCATTAGACCAATTAACACAAATGGAAGACGTTTTTGTTGCAACGCAACATTTTTATTTCCTAGGCTTGTCTGCTGAAGAAACCAACTTGCTTGCTAAGGTCGTGCTATTTAAGGTTTGATTAAACCACAGAGCTTTTAAGATCAGCAGACAAAAACACAACATATTTAGCACTATCAGTCGTGGTCTTACTGCAGCTGTCAGCCCCTTGTGACTGTGTATCCATACTGTGACAAATTAAAGGAGTGAATGATTTGACATGAAGTTAAATGACAAAAAAGAAAAGAAACATCTTGTTGAATCACAGCAGTTTATGACTCATGATGTGAGTCAAGGGGATGGATGAGAGAATCCCCTTCAGAGGTGACGCTACGCTGTGCGCCTGAGGATGTCCACCGCCTGAGGCAGACCTGTATAAAGACTGAGGAAGCTGTCGGACTGGGAGATGTTTCTTGGCAACTTCTGAATTGCAAAGTTTGTCATGTCAAATAAAAAAATAAAAATAAAAAAACACACATTGTTGAACTTCTCAGTCACATTGGCAGCCATGGTGTGCATCCCAAAAATACGCTTAACATTAGTTTTATAATAAGTTTTATTTTATTTCACTTTATTTTGCCAACAACTATCGCCACCTCCTAGCTCCTGGTTGGGTCTCCCAAGGCAAATTGGTCCCAGTGAGGTGCCAGACTAAGAGTCAGTCATCGACCATGTCTGAGCTGCAGGACCTCACCCAGAACAGGGAAACGGGTTCCCACCTGGATTCGGACCTGGGAGAAAAGCTTGCCAGCGAGTGTCTGGTGGCCCGGTCGGGCACAGCCCCAAAGAACTACACGGAGCCACCGTGGGTCCACAGGGCGTTGGGGTTGGGTGCAATGTCAGCCGGGCATGCTGACCCCTGGCAGCGTGGATTGGTTCTGGGGACGTGGAATGTCACCTCTCTGGCAGGGAAGGAAGCGGAGCTAGTGTGGGAGGTGTAGCGGTACCAACTACATAGAGTGGGGCTCACCTCCGCACATGGCACTGGTGCAGCGACAGCAATCATGCGGGCGTGGTACCGGACCATTGTGTTGAAGAGGGAGTCAAGTTAGAAGGCAAAGTTCGGAACGCATCAGGATCCCCCAGCAAAGCGTCGGCGGGGAGAGGGATGTCTGGATAACTTTACATAGCCTGCTGCCACTGTGACCTGTGGATGGGTTGGTGGGTGGGTGGATGGATGGAGGGATGGATGGAGGGGTAGATGGATGAATGGATGGATGGAGGGGTGGATGGATGGATGGAGGGGTGGATAGATGGATGGAGGGGTGGATGGAGGGGTGGATGGATGGATGGAGGGATGGATGGATGGATGGATGGATGGATGGATGGATGGAGGGGTGGATGGATGGAGGGGTGGATGGATGGATGGATATTTAAACTCCAGATTCATTCATATTATGGCATTATCATTCTTATTGTAGCAACAGGTTCTTGCCTGAGGCCCATTCTCGGAATCAAATTGCAACGTCTGATGTTGCTTACCAGTGATGAAGACGATTAATATAATGTAATTTTCATCAAAATCATAACGTCTGTGAGCCAATCAAATGAAAACCACAGTATAGAACCAGCCGTGTTAAAAGCAGTAGCGTCTACATTTCTACTTTTGCAGTCTGCATGGTTTGGGTTACTGAGCCTAATCTCGTTGTAGTAGGTCATAGTAAAGTAAAGTTACTATTATGAATCATGAGTTTAGTTACTGCGGTCCATGCTAAATGTCATACTTCCCTCTGGGTTGTTGACTTTTCACAGTTCATCAGCCTTTGACAAGTTAAAGTTGAACAGTGTGATTGCATACGCTCAGACCTCACGCTTGCTGTCTGGACTCTGATACAGTGTCTTTGCTGCTGCTCTGCCATTGAAGATCAAGGTTGTGACTGTTTTGTAATCAGGATGAATATCCTCCCTCCAGGAAAGCTGATGAAGAAGTGGAGCAGAGTGACGGTCAAAGGAAGGCCAGAGTCCCAGAGACCATCATAGAGTCTCAAAGTGAGAGTAATAAAACATAGGCAATCCTCTCTTTCTCTCTTTCCTTTTTTCTCCATGTTTCTGTGTGCCCCAATCAGGTCTTTTCTCTCTCAGCTTATACAGGATCTCCACATTACAGTGAGGATTTTGAGGAAGAGGAGAAAGGAGAAGAGCCACTGGGGGAGGTTTGTAGTTGGAATTTACACATTACAGAACTGTAATGTAGACCTCAAAGCCACAAAAATTAAATAAAAAAATGAGTACATATTCTGTGTTGCATTGCAAAATAATTACGCAATGATCAGGTGCTCTGCTGCCTCCAGAACAAAGAAGTTTACCAGCTCACTTTGCATCCAGTTCTTTGTTTGTGCT
Organism: Bovichtus diacanthus; assembly: GCA_943590825.1. Classification (NCBI taxonomy): domain Eukaryota; kingdom Metazoa; phylum Chordata; class Actinopteri; order Perciformes; family Bovichtidae; genus Bovichtus; species Bovichtus diacanthus. The sequence goes on from CALSBV010010145.1 coordinate 1,206,244, forward strand.
GAAATATGACAAACTGACATCTGGCTACATAACTCATAATCCATGCTATTATCTGTTTTTCAGAAGTCTAAAATCTCTCCAATTCTTGCCAAAGGTAAGAAGAAACCCTTAATATTTCACTTAGGTCATGGGTGGGTGTTTGGAATGGAGTTTGACAGAAGACAAGCAGTTATACAACAATAATAACAAAAATCATAGGAAATAGTTGCAAAATGTATACAAATTGCAGAGTAACGATTGAGCTTCGACAGATTATTCAACAACAGGACGGGCAGAGTCGCTCATTTCAAGTCAGAAGAGCAAGATGCCACTCTAGTCCCAGATCACGTGAGGAAAAGTGCCAGCAGCCTTCATGTGCATAAACTAAACCAGGGATCATTTATTGTTGTCATGCAGTGGAGTTTACGTTTAGATGTTCTATGATTCTGTTTGAGAGAGGCCTCCTTCATGCTGCATGACCGAACAAATTAATAAAAAAATGTCACTTCTGTCCCAGTTTCTCTCCATGATTCCCTGGATTATACAGGTGGAGAAGACGGAAGAAAGGACAGAGCAGGGTCGCTGGACAGAGGTAACACTAACACATAGAGACGAGAACGTCAGAGTCGAGTACCGGACAGTCTAATGCAATCGTGAAGTAAAATAAAGATTATTTAGTTTCATGAAATTTGCATTCCTTTTTAAAACGATAAATATTCTTTATAGAGAGCAATAATTATAATTATTATTTCAAGTTTCATGTCCATGTTGGTGATGTAACAGTCAGGACTGTACATGCATCTTGAAGAAAGAGAGTAGAAATGTCCTCCCTGGTGGATAATAAAGTGTATTGTATTGTGTTGTAGTACACTGAAGAATACAGATTAAGAGGTTGTCATAGCAGTAACCTGGCATACTATTGCCCAATCTTTTAAAAACATATTGCTCCATGCATTATTAAGATTGGTTAAACAGTCCACAGCAGAGGGTCCCACATCTCATCCTGAAGATGTAGCACATACTAAAGGGATACGTTAATCACGTTGTACTGCAGATGCCCCCAATTGATGGAAAAGCAAGTTAAATATGATGTCGGTGAACGATTTTCAGGCACAATTAGTGTGAACGTTTTGCAACATTGTGGATTAATGATTCAAAAAAGAGACCTCAATCTTGCACCCTGTTTAAAAAAGTATTCACATTTTATACACAACAAATGTCATTCCATAGACATTGCAGTCTCACTCAGGCCTTCGTCAGGATCTAAACTATCATTCGATTGTTTCTCCTGAAAATTGTTGTTGCTTAGCAAAGTCTTTAGGAACACACTCTTATTTTACAATGGCAGCCTGTCAAAAGACAAAGCCTCTTGAGGGAAGCAGGTAGGGGCTAAAAAACAGAAATGTCAGAAGTTAAAGAGACAGAAGCACATATCCAAACATTTCCAATACACGCGCTACAGACGTACAGACGTACAGTCACACAGCACGATGTGCGTTCTGTACAGGCCAGCCGTATGTGCAGAGTGGGGGCTCAGAGATGGAGGCTCTTCATGAGGCCTACAGGCAGATCCAGGCAGTGGAAGATCCAGATGACCATAATCGCCATTATTCCTCCCTGGAAGGGAGGGGGAGGCTCAACAGACCCGTGTCTCCGTCCTCGCCTCCTCAACATGCCAGACAGTCTCTGCAGCCTGCTTCTACCAATGAGTCAGGTCAGACGCCAGCGTGCTGTCAGCAGCCTCCCTCTGTCTGTTTGTCTGTCTGTTCACTGTTTTTTATGAAGGAGTGTGGCTTTGAAGAGAGCATAGATAACGGCTCCTGTTCCTCGCCGGAAGTCTGTCTGACGGCACGGTCATACACTATATACAAACCACCATGCTGTGGTAAATTCTTCAGTCGCTGGTAAATACGGCATGCTGATGACAGCCTGACGTATGCTGAATAATTGTTTCGCTTGTGTTCCTAGAGTTACCCACTGCGGAAGACTTGATGAGACCCATCCGGCCCGAACTGGAGCATGTCAGAGGCTTCACCCTCCCGCCTGTCAGGTTCGGGGACATCATATAAAACTACAAAACATTCGAAGTGCCAGACATGTTATGTTAGCATCTCGCAAAGAAGGCTAAAATTAAATTCCAAACTTAGGCAACATTTTGGCAAGGGAAAAACCGGCATGGCCATATTCACAGGGGTCCCCTTGACCTCTTACCTCAAGACATGTGAATGAAAATGAGTCTCCCTTTTACAGACATGCACACTTTATGCTATTCCAATCCAGTTTGGGGCAAAAACAATGCATGTGTTTTTTTTTTGCCTATTCTAAAATTGGTATATTTGAATATTTCTGCATGCTGGGGTCCCTAAAGAGTCTTAGAATTACATACACATACAAACTACAGACTGAGGGCTTTTAGTGGACGTATGGCTTTCCTATGTATTGTGACATTAAAGGGCTTTCTGAGCAGTTTCCAGCACAGAAGTGCTTGCCATCGGATCGCCAAAAAAATGCAATTCTTGCGGAAATCTCCAAATGTCAAAACTTTTTGATACAAATCACAGCATTAATTTTTATATTGTGTTCCACAAGGTCTTGGTGGTCCAAAAATGTTTAAATATTGCACCAAATGTGTGTCAACACTAAAACAACTTATGAGACATAACCGAGCGTGGGGATGGCCGTCAGAGAGTCTGTTGTTCTTAATTTTGATGGTTCACTGGTTGGTCTTACTGTCGTGTAATGTCTCAGACTTCTGGATTTTGACCAATTTAGGGACATTCCGCAGGTAACCAGCGGGATCTAGCATTGCTAAAAAACCACAGCAGTTCATTAATTAATTCAACTTTTATTTATACATTGCCAACCAATCAGAGATGAAGATTTTTATTCATGAAGTTTTTTATTTTCTGATTACAGCGGCGTGGGACTTGTCGAAGAAAAGACACCTCGCTTCTTGGAAACAACTTCTCCAGACTCCCCACTGGAGCGACCAGAAAGGACTGACCCCGCTGTGGGGATAAAGGGAGCCAGGGGATTGACTCGCCACAGGCCCAGCTCCCAATACCCTCCGAACCTGACATGGAGCATCCGACAGGAAGTAGAGAGGCTGATGCAGGATCCCGACAAATATTCTTCTCAGGTGGGCAAAGCTAAGAAACAACAGGTGAGGAAAAGTTCAAACTTTTCTCCATTTCAGCATCAGACAGAACACTTAAAGCAGCAGTAGTGGGATTCAATAGAGCAAAAGCTAAGCTGGAGCTGCATGGGTTCATATATAGAAGGATCACATTTTGATAGATATAACTTCATTTAGAAAACAGAAGTTTACAGATTATACAAAAAGTAATGGTGAAAGGTTAATCTAGAGGTATAATGATGCTGCCTGAAAGTAGTATAAATAGAGTATAATTGTGTTCCATTTTTTAAAATACACTATTGTGTAAGCATGAGGAATTCTGCACATGCTTCGCAGGCCTCCCATGGCTCCACTATTTCTCGTTCCTCTACGTCTTCAATGAGGAAGCCCACTGTGGCTCCTGTAAGAGGCCGGAGGGTGGAGGGGAGAACAGCGGTGACATCCAGGTCATCAGGGCTGAGTAGAGCTGCAGCTACAACCAAAACCCAGCCTTCTGTTTCCTGTCCTCTGCAGCATCCACAAGAAAAAGCCAAATTCACAAAGAGACAAGAACAAGACGACTACACAGGTTATTAGTGGCACTCATAATAACAAGTCATTAAACTGCTGAAGTCATTCAAGGTGTGTGTTGATACTGCTATGCATTGTTCCATGATACAGATAAACGTTTATTTTTCCTTGCTTTATTTTTATTTATTTTATCTTTGTAACGTTATCAGTTATCTTTTGAAAATAGATCACCAGCTGTGAGTTTGATACAAAGGTATTGAATGCGCTGTTTGTTTGTTTGATCAGCAGAGCCAGCTGTGAAGGCGAGCAGCGAGTTGGTGGCCTCTGTTCAGTCTTTGGTGGCTGTCCTCCGACAGCAGATAGACGGCAGCCTTCAGCAGGAGGTGACCGCCACGCAGGAGCTCAGAAGTCCTCAAGAAGCCAGACTGACGCACCACCTTCCAAATAACAATGTAGGAAAAGCCTTCATTTCCAGCTGACTTCTTAGTGTTTACAAGTGACATACGTGGTGTACTGTAATGCTAACACTGGTTCTATTTCCATGTTATCGTAGAATGACCCGTGCCGCTGTGTCATAAATGCGCCGCCTGCAGCGAACGCTTCCATAGCACAAGATAGCATTATACAGGATAGCTGCTGGCTGCATGTGGTTGTATAGATCTAGCATCTTTTGTAGATGTTTAGCTAAACAAGGGAGACTTACAGAAACTACACCAGACGAGGCGTCTACATGGACGCTAACGGCTAAACAGCAGACATGACGGACTGTGAAGTTGCACCGAAGCATTTATAAAAAAGACTTAAGCTCGCAGATCCCAGAGAAAAAGTCAGCATGCTCACTAGTTGGGGATCTATGTGGGTTTGGAACGGAAGGAGGAGCCGTGTGAGAAACCGTAGTTGGCCCTAATGTTATAGCGCGGTGTTATTTGGACAAATGTGAGTAGGGTTAGACTTTTAGTTGTTTGCATATCACCAGGTTTTGTTTGTAAGGTATTGGATTATCACTGCTTTATGAAGGATCGGTTCTCAGGGTTTGAAGATGGGATGCCAGTGAGGGGTCATGTGTGTGTGGATGGTTGGGCACCTGAAGGGATGAACTAAGATGGGGAAAGTGTGAAATGATGTGCATGTTAACAGGGTACAATGCTTTTCTTCTATGACCAGTTGTCCTTTACAAACTCTGTTATGCTTGATGTTGGCTCTGATTCTCCACGGTTCATAATGTCTCTGCTGTCCTGAGGTTGTCTCCTTGTGGTTGTTTGCACTCATTCTAAGTGTGTAATGTGACGCCAGTGTTGACGTCTGACTTGCAGCGGGAGGAGGACAGCCCTCTGGTGGTGGGGCTGAGAGCGGAGCTGGTTCAGAAAGGGAGGGCGCTGCAGATGATGAAGGAAGACGAAGAGGAGCTCAACTCACTCAGGAAGCAGAACTACTTACTGCACAGCAAGGTGAACACACACTCGCAGCACAGGCCCTTTCAAAACAAAAGCATTTATTCCTCGCTTTATAATCATTTCTGTGGTGGTGGTTGGCTGTACACTCTTGTATTCGCCTTCGGTGTGACTGCTACTTCTTTTATGGTTAGGAGCACAAAAAGGTGTTTGCGTGCGATATTTTATAAATTTGGGTTGGCCAAATTTCCTCTTTCTCCACTATCACTATCAAATAAAGACATACAATGCCCTCCAAAAAAGTAGCTTAACTTATAGGTTTAGAAAATGAAAAAAAAACAATTAAAAAAAGTTCTAATTTAATTAGAGCCCTGCCAACATATTACATGACATTACTTTACAGTTCATTTAGCAGACGCTTTTGTCCAAATCATGAGGATACGACTCTAAACAGCGAGAATCTTACAAGTACATCAGCTTCAAATAGGTGAAATCATACAAGTGTAGAACAATAGCTTCAAATAAGCCAAACCAAAGTAAGAGCAACAAAGAGAAACAATAGAATAAAAAAATTCAACCATTAGCTTCAAATAAGTCAACCAAGTGCAAATTATTATGTACAGTTTTTTCTTTCTTTTTCTTTTTTTATTGACTGAAGTGCAGTGGAAACAGGTGGGTTTTCAGTCTGGAAGGTGTGAAGACTTTCTGCTGACCTGACCCTATTTGTAATATTGTTTGCACAACACAACAGCCAGGCGTTTGAATTTCAAAGTGATGTGAGCCGAGCTGCTCTGGGTTTAAGAAAGTGCAGCCGAACAGTGTTTCGTTCATGCTGCAGAGAGTTCATCCAAATAATGTCCAAACTTTGCTGTCGGAAGAGTTCAACACCAACACTCTCTTCTCTGTGGATGTCATTCAAACACACTGCACACAAAAGAAGAATAAACGAAAGCTGTCGAACAAATCTAAACTCCCTGAATGAATTTGCTGTAGGCTTATTGTGTACTGTGTAGCTGTACTGTGTGCGGATACAAATGTGTCAGATTTGCCGATGATCAATATCGAAGGACTTGTAATTCGGTGCAAAAACAAAAAAGGTCTGGACGTCTTTAGTAGCAACAATGATAAATCAATAAGTAGTGAATGAGCAGGTGTTTTTCTCTTCTCAGCTGCGAAGTGCAGAAGAAGCCAGTCAGAGGAAGAAACAAGCTGCGGCCGCTGAGTCTGATGCTGAGGAAAAGCTCCAACAAGTTGATAAAGAAATAAAAGAGCAGGAGACGCTCATCAAAGGTTACCAGCAGGTCAGCTTCCCCGAACACTCATCTTTACTCTTTATTTATGTCCTTAATGTGTTTGTGCTTTTCCCTCTGATCTTCATTTAATCAAATCTGTTTTTGGACATCCTGTCATTCCAAGCTTGTCAACTCGGTTCTGCTTTTGTGTCAGAAATGTGGGGTTGATGACTCAGAATGTGTTCCCAGCTGTAGAAGCGTCTGTATTGCGATGCCACGCTATCGAACGCTGCAGACCAGCAATGGAAAATGATCCAGAGACCATGTCCTTGTTGCATGAAGCCGTGACTGCAGTGGTCAACGTAACCAAGGAGTAAAAACACTCCTCCCTTCAGAGTAGCATCTGGAAAGTTATTCATGAATTTCCGCGTGTTGAGGGAGTATTTGGAGAGAGTGTGATGTTGAATGATGATGACGTGTAGTTCTCTGACGGTTGCAGGTACAATGGTACAATTTTGAAATGCCGGAAATAACAGCACATTTATACGGGCACAGTATATCTTCTCCTCACTGGATGTTTCACCTTTTATCTTCCCTACATGCAAGGAAAATTATTATTTCTGTAATGTTACTGTGGAAACGCACCATAACAGTATGAATATATCTCTCTAAATATTGTAGCCCCATAATTATTTTAAATTATGTATTAAAAAAAACATTTAGATTTCAATTGAATATAGTCTCATATTTACAGTAAGACCCTGTATTAAATGCTACCTGTTGGAAGTAGGATATCCTTCCCTATGCATTTGATATAGTCCCTTCTCACTGAGGGGAGGACTCTCATTCTGCACATTATGAGTCATATCAATACCATCAAAGTCTGCGGAAACCATTGCTTCTGACAAGAATCCTCACTGTCGCACAGCTGCTTTTCCACAACAGCCTGAGGATGTGAGGACATTGGTTTCTCTCACAAAATCAATCTCAAAAAAGGATTCTGAGAGGACGCTCTGAGCCGGGTCCCGACTAAAACAACACTGCATTGGGTGCCAGTGTGTTGCTACATGTGGCGTGAGGAGATGAAAATACGATCCAGGGAGTCCAGTTAGAGAGGTTATGTGTCCAAAATCACTAAAAACGTTTAGTATTGTCCCTGGCATGTACCCTCAATCTCAATGTTCTGCTTACCAGAGTAAACTATTAGCTGTCTCTTATATAGAGAATGTGGGAACGAGGGAGGGATTTGGCTCTTGGGCCTAGAATGAAGTCGGTGTGTGTGTGTTCAGACTGTGCACCTCCACAAAACTTTTGTAGCTCGACTAACCTGTGTTTCATTTACCCGTAGCTTTCTCCACCTGCACCTCCACTGTGCCAGCTCCTTGTTCTGAATCCATTGCAATTCATGCATTTGAAACGATGGGTGTTTTTTACAGGAGAATGAGAAGCTGTGTCTGCAGGTGAAGGCTCAGCAGGTGAAGAGTAAATCCAACGAGGAAGCCATGTTCAATGAAAACCAGCGGCTGCTGAACGAGCTGACTTTCACAAGGTGGGTTCCAGTTGATGCGTGCAATGCATTTTTGCTTGTGCAAAGAAAACGTGTTGTTAAATGTGGTTTGTATTCTCTGTGCCCTTCTTCCATCTTCACCAGGGAGCAGCTGAATAATACCTCAAGGACTGTAGGAAATGTCTGCTTAATGGATCACACTCAGCGTATTACAGACTTGTTAGCTCAAATTAATACGTTTCAGGTAAGGACCACAACCACCGAAGCACTGTTTTCTGGAGTTCCGCTTTAGCCCCCTCAGTTACCAAAATGATGTGTTTGTGTGTGCGTGTAGAGGAATGAGGCCAAGCTGTCTGGGGACTTTCACAGAGTGAAGCAAGAAAAGCAGGCTCTGGAAGTAGACATGCAGCTCATGAAAAAAGAGAGGGACCTCGCTAAAGCTCAGGCCGCGTCCGCCTCAGGTAATACTGGATTGAGAACGGTGGTAGAGGTTGATCTGTATGCATAAGTGCCGTTTGGCTTTTCCTGACGCTGTGTATCCATTGTGACTGTGTCAGGGGACAAGACTTTTGAGATGCGTGTGTTGGAGGAAAAGCACAGAGACGAAGTGGTGGCCCTGAAGAAGAAGCTGCAGTGGTTTGCTGAGAACCAGGAGCTGCTGGATAGAGATGCTGGCAGGCTGAAGGCTGCTACTGCTGAGATATGTCAACTCAAAGAGCAGGCGAGTGTCTGTAAGCAGATCCATACAGAGGCCTTCTCGTCTTTTTCAGTGCAGTAACACCTTAATTCATAGCATGCGTGTACTTCAAAACACCACGTCATTTGATCGCATGACGGTCTGTGAAGATTCCCTTAAACCTGCCTCCCCACCGTTATGCTGGTCTGGAAAACGGTGAATAAACACATTTAATTTCCTCTAAATTCTTCACAGCAAAGTCCTTTTTTCTATGTGTTTTTAAGATGAGAAGAGAAAGAGAGAGCTTAGCGAAGTAGTAGTTATGGTTTTTCAAGAAATCAACAATATGCCACCACCAGCAAATCATCTCCATTCAGCTCGCAGTACCGTGGCAAGTGTGTGGTCGGTTGGAGCGAGCGAGCGTGTGTGTGTGTGTGTGTGTGTGTGTGTGTGTGTGTGTGTGT
>CALSBV010010145.1:1253858-1279113 GCA_943590825.1 Bovichtus diacanthus
GGTCGACTGTCCTGTGTTATTAATTGCAAACCGGGTGTTGCCCCCCCAAAATACCTAGAATTGGATTTAGTCCCACCTCCTGGGCAGAACATCATTTTGGGATTGTTTTTGGAATTCAGGAACTTGTTTCAGAGGACCGTGGAAACTGAAGTTCCTGTAGTGGAAAAGGCCAAACAGATATGTTGGTGTTTGATTGGTACCATACTGTAGAAGACAGATGCAGTGTACAGTATCAGAGATGGACAGTGGCTCATGAACTCATTGAAGACACTTGTATACTGATATACTGAACACAGACTGGCTAACCTCTCCCTGCAGGTGATCAGTAGCTCGTGGCAGAAGTTAGAGGCTGATCAGCAGCCAGAGGTGGAGGTCTGGAAGCGTCTCGCTCAGGATAAGAGCAGAGAGTTGGAGGTTTTCCGTCTGGAGCTGGACTCCATCCTGGACATCCTGAAACACCTCCAAAGACAGGGCGTGGTCCTCCCCACTCCTGACTCCCTCACCCTGAGGAGTTAATGCACATGGGTTAGGGTGAGTGAAAGCTGAGCTTCCTGGTCCACATCAGCGAAACTTCACACTTCCAAACAGAAGCAAAGCTTCAGTATTCTCAGAGAGGTGTGAGTCTGTAAACAGAAGAACATAGAATGTATGTTTACAGACACTGTGGCTTATTTTTGTGTAAATTGTGTAGCTAGTTTCTGTTTTTAATTTAAAAAATTGTAACTTATTTAAGACTTAGTGAAAATAAATGCTTTCTTTCCAGTTTAAACTGTGTCACATTTTATTCAGCTCCTCCTCTCATGCACTATACACTGGACTGTGCTGACAGTCAACCTTTGAATCCACTTCATCCTGACGTACACCATGTATTATAAAAAGACTGTACCGAAGCCTTTGGGGGATATTTACTGAGGATTTGCTCTCTTCTGTTCGCTAAACAGTCAAATCACATATTTGAGGTTTACCCTTGTAAAATGACACTTTAGGAATTTGATATGAAAATGTGTACAAGTAGCTGCTGCGCCTGATTTATCATTGCAGGTGTAAAATGTGTCTATAGCAGTAATCTTAAGATTCATCTTGAGAATGACCAAAACCCTCCCACTCTGAGCGCCTCATTAATATATATCAAAAATGTTTTTATTAATTATTATATTTAATATAATTATTAATTATCTTAATTAGTATGACTTCATTTACATTAAGCCTCCGCTAGGGCACCAACTTTGAAACAAAGTAAAACAATAGCCAGTTAATGTAGTCTCATAAAATATAAGAGTAGACAATGAATTAGGAAATCAGATTAATAATTAAATGAATGAAACAAAATGACCATATCAATGACTAATAAAGGTTGAAGGATTTCGGAATTTTTTGATAGTGGAGGTTGGCAAAACTCCCTCTTGTACAATATTAAACAAACCAGCATGTGTATTCCAAAAAAAACATTTATTAAGAAGATAAACAATGTTAAAACACAATATATATGACTAAGCAATCAAAAGGGAATATGTACACAAATGTGAGTGTATGTATGTGGAAGAGAGAGAGAGTGGGTGTGTTGTCGGGGGCACGCCGAAAAGAACATGCGCGTTCCTGTGACCGTCTCTACGTGCTCTGCGTACACGTGCACAAATGTGTGTAGAACAAAGGGGACATATGAGCAGGAACCTTGACTCCTTTTCTGTGTGTCTTGCTATGTAAAAGTCAAAGGGTTAAGAAGATAGTTAGTGTGCATGTGACTCTGTGTGTACAATACTAACATCACCTGAAACAACCTAATATTACCTGTTAGCTCAATACAACAGATCACACAATACAGCTCAGTGAATAAAAACCAAGTCAACACATGTACATACATTTACAACAGTAGAGCAGTTTGATGCTTACTTAGCCGTGTAAAGTTAATGTATACTAAATAATATACTATGCCCAGTGCAGGTTCAGTCCATGAATGGAAATGCTACTTAGCTGTTAGCTTAGCAGCGTGCTGTCTGTGTTGATGGCGACGTGTTGCCGGTCGGGCCGTTCTGTCTTTGAAATACCATCATAGCACTGACTGATTGTCTCTGTCAGTGCATGCAGCCACCAGCAGAGAGATGATTCAGGTCCAGTAAAGCAATTAGGTGTCCCTAAGAATTGCAGACAAACCGAATCATTATTGACAGATTCTCTGAATTGCATGTGTCTTGTGTCCCGTGTCTGGTGTGTGATCCACTGGCTTGAGCCGCTTGTGTTTTCTACTAAAAGTTTATGACACAGAATCAGTTAATAATACACCACCATCATATTACAGAGCCTCTGATGGTATTTTATTTCCTTATGTTGTCTGATTTCCAGAAGATGTGTTTTGATTCCTTAAAGGGACTTGTCAACAGGAACTTTAATTCTACAGCAGTCACATTTAAAATGACAATTTTCTTCTCATATTCTGCAGTAAATTAACACTTGCGGTATGAGCCGGGTCTGTTTTGAGTTGCTCATATTTAAGAGAAAGACTAATGGATAGAGGTCACATGAGAAAAGAATCACTTCCACTGTGGAGCTGCACTTCACTAGCCCACAGTCGGAACACATTGCAAAACATAGCAACGTGATTGAACGCTCAGCCAATGAATAAATATGTGAAGTGAAAAATTGTTTGTACTCGTCTGTCCATTCCAGCTCAATCTGTATGAACTGTCATCATGTCATTGAGTGGTTGCTGTTTGTGTCAGCTGCTACTGTTCCTCAGTAACTAATGCACAGGAGCAGCTGGGTTCATCTATAGCGCTTTAGGAAAACAGATTATAACGATCCCCTCTGAGAAGTATCCAGCTGAGATGAATATTAAAAAAAAACTATTCAGATATATGATTCGCTCAGTGGCTTTTGTTATTCAACCTTCAACTATTGTTCATTTAGAGCTTTGATCAGAAATCCACCTAAAAAAAAAAAAGGCTCACATTTTCATTTTCTGCTTCAGAAATGATAACTGATCTGCCACTGTAGTGTTGCTGGTGGAAAGTAACTAAGTACATTTGCTCGAGTACTTGAGTAGTTCCATTTTATGCAACTTTATCAGAATCAAATTTGGTTTACTGCCATGTAGGTTTTCACATAAAAGGAAGTTGCTTTGGTGTATTGGTGTGTAACATAAACATGGTAAGATAGATTTAAATATATTATGAAACTAAAGCGAGTTTTGCGAAAATCAAGAAGCATAAATATACATTCATGTAAATAAATATAGAATAAGAGAAATACAATAATAATATGACAAAAAAATATGGACAAGTGACATAAATATAGAATTTTTTTTGAAAATTAAAGAAATTTCTCTAAAGAAATAAGTACAACATATCTGAATTAAAAGTAGTAGAGCTGTACAGTTTTGGAAGTGGTAGTTTTGTGCAGAAATGTGCAAAATTGTCAGAAGAATGTGCAAATGTTCACAGTACGGAATATAAAAAGAATATGAAATGTACAGAAATATAGTCCAATAGATGTACGTTTTTGTATAAAATAGATTTGATGGCGGAGGTGAGGATGGATACTGTCTGCTGCACTACATTTCAAACCGACATACTGTACATTTTACTCTACTACGTGTATTTTACAGCTATAGTTACAAGTGACTTTATAGATTAAGATTTTATATAAAAATCACATGATCAGTTCCTAAAATATAATGCACTATTATATATTAAACTACCTAACAGTATATGAAGTAGTTCAAATGAACTCCACCTCAACCATTGACCTAATAATATAATAACATTGAAATTAGTTATTTTACTGATACTTTAAGTAGTGTGTTAATAATACGTTTACTTAATCAACACTTTGAATGCAGGACTCTTGCAATGGTCATCAGACTGACTTTTTCTTCCTTTTATTTTGTGTTTTTTCATCATTATAATTCCAATTCATGATTCCAAAACAAGCCTTGGGTGATAAGATCATGCTAACCTGATATACAGCTGGAAATTAACATGGACATGGCAAGTTTCTATCGTAACAAACGGAGGGAAGAGCATCTTTCTGGGAAAGTTTTCACTAAATTTGGGTTTAACAGATCCTGTAAACTTGGTTGTCCTTTGGTTATTTCTGGAATGTGGACTTGGAGCAGCGGTTTTTGGTTTGACTAATACAAAGCAATCTCTTCTAGGGTGCATGCTTGCTTAAAGTGGCACTACTTTCTGTGATGTTGGGAGCTCACCAGACACAAATTGAAAAAAGAATTACAAAATTGAAGCTGCAGAGGGCAAGTGTGGGTCAACACCGGATCCTGCAATTTTCAGACTGCAACTGGAGTCTTCTATTAGATCCACCATGCCTCCTAAACGACCACTTCTTTCAGGTCCACTTTTTTAATGTACACTTTGTTTAACTTCAGATAGAAGTTATATAAAAATGATGATGATTCCTTGATGACATCATCAGGTTAACAGTAGTTTTTTTTTCCCTAGAAGACTTTGTACAGCTGTTTTCACAGACTGAGTAAGTAAGTGAGTACCCTGAAACTTACAAAACATAGTCTTCACTATTTCCTACCAGTTATCATGACCAGTTGCTTTGCTTTGGCCTCTGTGATGCCTGTCAAGAGCTTGTGACACTTTCAACTTGAGCGTTCCAGCGTTTCCATCCTGTAACTCTTCTCAGATGTCCATAGTTTCAGCTATTTGTATTTTACCTCTGACTAAGCTTCTTCTGCTACTGACTATGCTGCTTCTACAGCCTCTGTGAACACCGTCGAACGACCCTCCCTGACTGCCAGCAGAAACACTGGGCAGAATTTTACTCATCTTTTGGTACTTGTATAGAAAACCCTCAAACCTACTGGCTAACCAAGTGATGTGATTGTTATCTGCCAGGTGATGCAATTATTATTTGTCCTGGCAAGGAAATGAAAGATGTCTCAATTCATTTCCTGGGAGCTTTTATTTGTGTAGCTCATGATGGGGGGTGGGGGGGGAGCCCCTCAAAAGCTTTGCATGTTTTTTATGATGAGAATGCCTGACTACATGTTTAGTGTGTTTTTACTGGTATTTAAACCAGAGGACTCTTCAGGGATTGTCCCAGACGACGCTGACCTTCAGTGCATGTTAACCTGCTTCACTAGCCTATAGAACCGCGGTTTGCACGGCAAGGATGGAGATCATAGGGAACACAAAGGGAACCACACAGCTTCCATGAGGAGGCACACACCTCTGTACATTCTTAGCAGGCGGTGGGTAACAATAATCTGCAGCAAATATGCGGTAATAATAGCTATATCACCGTTAATTCATCTTTTTTATTGTCTTATAAAACATCCATGGGCTGTCTGCTGTAAAGCCTGTACCGTGGATGTTTTGACGTCTCCGTTCCCAAATACCCAGCTATCAGCTCGTATGGAATGGAACACAAGCGCTTAGTTGTCGGCTTTTTTTTTTTCCTTTATTCTGAACAATTCAGTACATTAAAATGTATAGTAGGAATATTGATTTTGCATTCCTCAAAACAATACAGACGCAGCAAGGCTATATTGACAGTAAGGACAAATAGACGCATTGATAAAGATAAAATAAAAGTACATGTCCATAACAAATAAATATAAGGCATCTTCACATTTCAGCAGATCTCTGTACACAGCCAAACCTACACATCACACATCGTTTATACTGTGAGACCCTATCACCAAATCACACAGTCCACCGATGTGACAGCAGAGCCAAGGAAATGAAGAAATAATACAAAGTGAAGGTTTCTGATTTTCACATTTACATGAAGAATTGTACCTATACATATAGCACAATATTACAATATTACATAGCACCCTTCCTAATGAATAGTCAACCACAGAGCAACCAGAATGCAACATTATTATAGCCCAGTTTTCCTTCCACCAGCTCGTATCGCTGAAACAGTGAAATGAGCTGCTGTCCCATTTGGTTAGGATGAAATTGGACACTGGCTTCATAAAACTGTCTGGAACCTGAGCAGATGGCCGGAGCTGATGTGTGCGTGATGCTGGATTTGTGTTTAAGCAGAGCACCACGGGAGGTTTAATACCCTTGGTGTAACATTTTTATGTGAGGGAAAATCTGTTTGGCTACTCTTTATATATCTGGACAGACACAATGTTCTGTTCTTAGTATGCAGTGTCTGGTGGGTCAGTACCAGGGTCAATCCTTGTGTGTCATTTGTTTGGAATCGAAGGAAGAAACTGAGCAACAGCTTAGCACCTAAGAAAGCGCCACTGTTAGAAACTCACAGGTTGGCCATTTTGAAAGCTGTGGCAAAAAACGAGCCCTTCCAGTGGAGCCTATGACACACATCCAACAGGAGGGGCGGTGTTGTCTCGGTTTCAGTGATACTGATACTTCAGTGTAAATTGGGGATCTGGAGACGTGGACGAAGTACTCGGATAATTTACCGAAGTAAAATCAGTATGCAAAGATATTTATCTTAACCTCCAATAACGCATGATAAATATTTTTCCAATTATATAATGTATTGATAATCTGAATATTCAAAGTAACGCAAGTTATCAAATAAATGGAGTGGAGTAAAAACTATTAAGTATAAAGTAGCAGGAAATGAAAATACTGATGTAAAGTACAAGTGCCTCAAAATTGTACTTCAGTAACATGAGTGGATGTACTTAGTTGCTGTCAGGTTCTGCCCTTCAGCTGGGCCTTTGTGAAACAGGCTTTTAACCTCGGATGAAGAGCAGCTGGGTGCCGCAGGATGACTTCCACCTCGTCTACTGCAGCAACGTGCTGAGCTGTTATGATATTCAGCGTGCTGCACTTCTTCCACCGTGTTCACTTCATTTGACCATTTTTCCATCCAGAATGTGTGTGATGTCACTTCCTCCTTCACACACGGCAACCTCCGCTGACCAGAGCTGGACGGCAACACTTTGAGCAGCATGAACATCAACCTGCCTCCCTACAACTAAAATGGAACAATCAGTGTGTCATTGCAAACAAGGAAATATTTGTGCATTGTTTATTTTTGCAGGGACACAGGCACTGCTGTACCAGTTAGCTATACGTTTCACATGTAGTCCCTGGGCATCATGTTCAAAGCGCAGCGTTGCATCAGTGTGTCCTCTGCTTCAGCAGAGACATGGTTCAATGTACATGAGGCGGCAGGAGCAGGCTCTAGCCTGGGTAGTTACTCTTTAAGAAGGTCAAACTATTCAAAACCTTTTTAGAAAAGGACAACTTGATGACTCAACATTTTATTTGGGTGAGACAAGGCCCCAATCTGAAGGAATGAAGTAAATTGGCCAAGTCTCAATGAAGAGGAGAGCCACCTTTAAACAGATCACCTAAAATGCATTTAATTTCACTGCTGTGGCTATAACTCTCCTGCAACTCTCCACTGAACTGAGACATTAATATCCAAAAATATCTTCGGAAGATCCCCTGCTACACCCTTCGAAGCTCATGTTCATTCTATTTGTTTATTTGCATATACGTCATCAGTTTTATTTATATAAGGTATATTTTACTGCTTTTTATCTTTATAATGTTTCAACTTTTTTTTTTTTTTTTCCATGAACCATATTCATGATAACCTTACTGCACTATAATCTTACTGCACTGTGAGTTTGTGGTTTTCTTTACAGCCCATCAAAGTGTTGGCTCTCAATGTTATTATTTCTCTCTCTCTCTCTCTCTCTCTCTCTCTCTCTCTCTCTCTCTCTCTCTCTCTCTCTCTCTCTCTCCCTCCAAGGTGGCGCTCATCAGCCCTGGAAGGCGTGGAGCTCCTCTTCACTGAAGCCCTGCTGCTTCAACAACCTAAAAGACCAGAACACAAGCACACAGGAAAGGACCACACGAGTTGATCAATTTTAGGCAAGAACTGAGCGTCACAACATTATAGAAAGTGTTTCATGTCATGTGAAGGTGTGTATCTAGGGCTGGGCCATGAATCTATAATCTCTCCATACAATAGTCATCAACATTTAATGGCAAATTTCTTATATGGAAATATCGAGGCTCACAATTCTCATCTGTGAATACACTATAACCATAACCGTTTTTGAAAAATGTTGGACTTTTAGAAGGTCAGTGATTTTAAAAGAAGGTCAACGAACCGACACTAAGCTTTAAAGGGTTCAATGTGTAAGATACACTGCAGCTGCCAGGAGGCTGCTCCGCGGGGGGAGGCAGATAGCTCTGATGTAGCCCACTTTGTTACAATGTGGGTGTTTGTTGTTCTGGCCATTATTCCTAACCCAAAGTAATTGTTGAGATCCAGACTTTATCCCATTCATGTGTGTGGGGAGACGACAGGAAGTCAGTCGCCTCGGATTATTATCGACATTTCATGTTTTGGATTGACGTCCAAATAAAGTGGATTAGATAATATTGACGTACTGTTTGTTTACAACTGAGCTGAATTCGAATTTTGTTGCAGTGATGTCAACTTGTTCCCAAATCTCAGCAATGACTTTGACGAGTACAATGTTATCATGACTCATAAACATGGTTTCCCAAGCTATGGAAATAACATGGAAATATCATTGAAGATGCACAGGGACAGTGAGGCGAAGCTTAAATTACACACCCTATTGTAAGCTGGGTAAAGGCAGTGGGGCCGCACACACACACATAGCATTTGGACCCGTCTGGCCTGTTGAGGAAATCCTTGAGCAGGGACTCATCCACCCGACCCTTCCTGCCCGTCCAACTTTCACAGGGATCGGAGAGGACGTAATCCACCTGAAACCTGACACACAAACACACACATTGTGAGGATGTACAAAAGACACTGAGCTCCAGATGTGGCAGAATCATTTGCAAAACTGAAAATCATCTGCATCTCACACTTCTGCCTTCATACCGTAATATTGTGTCAAGCCTAAGCCCATCTCTGTTGCTAACCTCCATAACTATTATGATACACTGCCAATGCATCTCTCCTTCTTGAAATTATGTTGTACCATGTACCATTCAAGCCTGCGTTTCTGCACTGGGCAGCGCATCATTTCTTATTGTAAAGCACCAACCAAATCGCCACAGACTCGCTTTCTGTGTGTGACAGGGACACACAGTGGAAGGCACTGAACACTCCGCTGCCGTACCTCTCACTACGAGCAGCCAGTTCATCCAGTTCACAGCGCCACAGAATGTCCTCCTTGCGCCGGTTAAAAAAGAGCAGCTTGGTTGTCCTGAGGACACACAAACATATTGTGGATCGTCAGGCAAGGCCTTGGAGTTTAAAATCAGTGTTACAAACAAAATGGAGAATGGAAATACATTTTCTTTTTATGTGTTGCAGTTACAGCTGTTACTACAGGTTAGTAAACATCCTTAAGTTTCACTATTTCACAATATTTCATCTCAGTCCCACAACACTTTCAATTTTAAAGCATTTAAACCCAGAGTAATAACACTAAAACGTAATATTAATAATAAACATTAAGATTACGGACAAGCTAATAAGGGGTGTTTTGTTTTTTTTTAAATCTAGAGTATATCTTACGTGACAATAAACTGACAAGACAAACCTGTGTAGGTAAGTGCACATTGTGCATGCGGGAGGTAAATTAACAAAGGAGATGAAAGAAGAAAAATAAAATATAAACAGATTAATGTGCAAGTTAACAAGATGTACCGGTTTAAAGTTGGACAGTTGTGTCTGGTAATGTTCCTTACTGCTTTATTCAGACATCACAGGACATTTACGGAAAGAAACCTCACGAGGGCCACTTCTGTTTAATCACTTAACGCTTATTGATATTCATTTATTCACACTGTTGGAATCAGAATTGGAAACATGCGAGAGTCTGTGTCAGATTATTACTACAAGGGTTTTCTGAACCGCTTTTGCCCGTTTACACTGCGATGGAAAAATCGGATGTGAAAATAATCTTCTCAACAGCTCTTTTAAAGTGCTTTAGAGTTTATTAAACTCATTTGAATTTTCTTCAAATGAATAAAGAGAGACGGGATGTGAGATGATTATGATACAAAGTATCAGTAGCTTCAAAGCGCCAGTGGAACGTTACATCTCGCAGCTTCTTGTGTTTACAGTCACCATCCTGTGTTGTTTAGAGGTTTTTCCTGTTCTATGATTTAATTCTCACAGCGTCCTTGTGCTGTTTCTCCCTTTTCTTTAAAATGTCTCTTTCTTCAGCTGCATCCTAGTCATCAAAGTTGTCATATTCTTCTTTGACTGCATCCCTGTTGTTATGGTTACTCATTTTAGATACAGCCGACGCATTAATTTAGAACGATGAACAGACTGGTTCACTGGAACTACTTCGTAGTTGTCCATTTTTAGGAATTATTGGATAACCTGCAGGCAATCAGAATCGAGTATTCACCCAGACCATGATATAATGAAATGGAAAATTAAATTGTACGTTCATACAAACAGTATAGGAGAAAATATTATTCTAGGTTATTCTACTGTGTATGTAGAGCCAGCATATATTATCTATCTAAAACTATGTATTTATTCATGCTAATCTATCTATAAAAAGTGTGTAAAGATAGAGGAAATGAGTGAAAGAGGAAATGAGTGAAAGAGAAAAAAAACAATTAATACATAAATAGATAACAATAAGGACATAATTAAATATAAGGAAAAAATTAGATTTTTTTTTTTTTCTTTCCGGGGCAACAAAGACAAAGACTCCTGATCAGTCTTCCCACCTGATGGTGTCGATGTCCTGTAGGGCCTGTTGGATGAGGCGAGCCATGGGTGTGAACCCTGTGCCTGCTGCTAATAGGTATAGGTATGGGACATCACGAAGGGGGCGGAGACTGAAGGTCCCCTCTGGACCACTAACAGATATGCAGTCACCTAGAGAGAAACAACAGATTAGTGAACAAAACAGAATTAATACAATGGATCACACAGTGCTGTCAGAGTAAAATAAATTATAAAATAGTGATATTAATATGAATAAATAAAACATTTGAACATCTTAAAGTGAATCGACACTTTTATTTTTCTACCTAGGCTGCATAGTGAAAGTAGCACAATAGCACATCAGCAGCTTCAGAACTTCATCTGTCTGCACAGGATGTGTTCAGGTGCAGCACATTTTGGAAACAATAATTTTGTGTGTGTGGGAGAGAGAAGGCAAAGGGAGATACTGGTTGAGTGCGTTATTGGTGTTATTGCCATGTGTTATGATTCTGTGCATCTATTCCATCAAACGTGCATGGGAGGGTATGACTGAAAAAACAGGCTGAAAATTGACATGTGTTTTACTTTTAGTAATTCTTTAGCTGTTGAGTAAATATGTCCTTCGAGGTTTCCATAAGTTAATGTACATTAGCACGTTAGCCGTTCTGTTGCCACAAATCATAGGACCAAAGTAAACCCACAGAGACAAGTCAGGCTCCCGCTGCCAGATTTACTCAACCTTTTGTACGTTATTTTTTAATGCATTCAGCTGCAAGAGTTGTGTTTTAAATATCAAACAGGCAGCAGCTTGACAACACATTTCGCCTGGTGTCTTTGGTGCGCTGTGTGTGTTGGCAGAAATGAGTAACTCTCCTTTATGCATCTGAGGGAGCTGTATCAAAAAGAAAGTCGTGGGGGGAGATTGGAACCTTGAATTTACCCACACTGAGGGAACCACACAAATAGGTAGGGAGCTGCACTTAATTAGTATGATATAAGAATACAAAAAGATAGCTTGAAACAAGATTCTTAATAAGAAAAGCATCACAATAATAAACGCCTAACACAGAATTGTGAGGGAGTTGTAGTGTTGGGATCATTAAACTTGACATACAAATCATTTTTATAGAAGGCAAGCAACTGCAATGTTATCATAACATAGTAGATAGTATTCGGCTGCATTCATTCTGTTATTTCAGTGAGACATTAGCTTTATCATATTGTACAGTCAATATTTCTTTAAAGGCTTTATTTAGTTTCTGTGTCAGACATCATTCCATCTGTATTTAATTTCCTCTGAAGTTCATTGAATGACTTCTGTTGCATTAATAATAGAAACAGGCCTGCAGTTTTGGTTATAATGAGTACTAGACTGGACCCTTATTCGGAGGGTCGGCGGTTCGATCCCCGGCCTCTGCAGTCAGCATGTCGAAGTGTCCTTGAGCAAGACACTGAACCCCAAATTGCTCCCAATGGTGTGTGAGCGTGTCTGAATGGTTATCTCTGATCTCTGCATGTGGCACCTTGTATGGCAGCCTCTGACTCTGTATGAATGAATGGGTGAATGTGTTGTAAAGCGCTTTGAGTGATCGCAAAGATTGGAAAAGTGCTATATAAATGCATTCCAGTCCATTCACCCATTCATTCATCTGACAAACACAAAAAAAGCCAGCTGGCATCTGCATTCCTAGAATGCAGATGCCAGCTGGAGCTGGAGGGGAACCATAATGCGAAAGTTACTGATGAATACTATGCTACTATGAAATGAGTGCTTTACACTGGATATTTTCCATCTCACGCGTGGGCAGGTACAGTATCATCACTTGTGACTTTGGATGATCCCAGCAAGGTATGGTGTCATCTACAAGATCAGTCCTACAGAATCTTCTCACGGGATCACAATAATCTGTCATGGGCACCACTCCTATAACGTAAAGACACCAGGTAGAATGGTAGTTTGGCACAGAACGGTTAATCCCCCTGTATGTGTAGACAATGACGTCCATGATCCAGTGGGACAGGCGTTATTTTGAAAGAGCCCTTCTCAGGACTACCGTAACAGACAAAGAGCTGTTCCAACTGCGGTATGCAGTAAAGGTTTTATACAGAGCACTTAAAAAAGATCTTTTACAACTAAGTCAGCATTCACACACACATTCATAGTGTCATACAAGGTACCACTGTGGACTGTACAAGCTGAGGCTGATTGAGATGCGAGCGTGCCAGCACCTCAGGGAGGGTCGTGTATTTGTCCACAGAGTGACACCTGAGCCATCTGAGTTCCACCTCAAACATAAATTGTTTACAGACACAGCATGTAGCCTGCCCACACACACAACTGATGCCAAGAAGGAATGTAGTTCTGGCCGACAGCCACCTCAGCTCTGCCTGTGCCAAGGGTTCAAATCAAGGCAAGCATAGGGTGTCCAAGACCAGGGCCAGGTCCCATGCAGGAGCCCTTGGAGCGCTCGAGTGATGCAACTTCAGAGCTCCTTTTAAGAAGAGGGACACGAGCCTGTGGCTGTACCCTAGCATGTTGCGGCTGTCAACTTGCCCAAGAGGCAAAGAAATAGAATGTAGGCCAACGACCTGCCCTGTGGATGAGTCCACGGGCTGAAGTGAAGGAGAGGCCCTCATAGTGACTGTGTCCAGAGCCACATCAACAAAGCTCTTAAAGGGGTTCCAAGAGCTCTTCTCCAAGTTCACCTTGAGACCCAGACAGTCAACTTGAGAGAGAAGGAGGGCCGTATCTTGGTCAAACGCCCGAGATGGTGCATAAATGAGCCAGTCGCTTAGGTACGGCAGAACCTTCATGCGCTGTGACTGCAGGGGTAGGGGCGTTGCCGCGACTTGCCTAGTGAGTACTTGTGGGGAGAGCGAGAGTCCAAATGGAAGCACTCTGAACTGAAAATGAACCATCTATGGTGAGACAGAATAGGAACATTCAAATAAGCATCCTTCAAGTCGACAGACGTGAACCATTCTTCCCTTGCAACAGCAGGAAGAACGTCTGCTGTCAGGATGTGGAATGGCAAGACTTTCAGGAACTTCTTGAGTCCTTTATTTTGTACAAGAAAGTAAGTCGAGTTGAACCCTCCGGGCTGTGAAAGGGGGCCAGGAGGGCAGATAACTCCTGGCAGTGGTTGCGTTACAACTTTCTCGTTCTCCAGCATAATGGAGACAGGGTTGTAAAAATGTTATTATGATAATAAGGCATGTTTATTAGCATTGAATTGCCATTCATACATTTAAACGAGTCCTCCGAGAGGCCCTCCCTCAGACGCTTGCGGGGCAAAGGTTGTAGCCATCCTCCGGTTGAAGAGGAGCTATACACGTGTTACAGCCAGGAGAGTTAAACACAGTGACGGAGCCGGAGCACTGCGTTGAATGTAAAAAACAGGACAGGAAACAGTCCGTGCAGTGACAGGGGAGCGAAGACATTCTGTTCACTAGCACACATTACACACATTGGTCCGAAATACACATGCACAAACAGGACCTACACTCATGCATTAATGGAGAGATGTCAGAGCGAGGCGCCCCGAGAAGTCGGGGGTTCGTTGCCTTGCTCAAGTGCACCTCACATGACTCACTGGTACACATTGGCTGAGACTTACCGATGTGCAGGCTGTTGAGATGTGGGGTTAACACGCCGTCAGGGTAAACTTTGATCATGAGGTAGAGGTCGGATTCCTGTGAGGAGTGGCGGGAGGCTGCTGCCAGGCTCTGATCTACTGGAGTGTACGGCCTCACCACCTCTGTGTCTGGATATGGACAAAAATTATAATAATTAAATACAACTTCTCATAATCATATCAAATATCTTGTGAGGTCCACTGTTCCTTCAGAGCAGCTTCAGTCCTCCTCTGTCAATGCACTAACAATGCTTTGAGGGCATCTCAGTAAAGAGACCAACATGCATCTGTAGCGATACAGTACTCTCTCTTCATGACTTGCTTTACCGTTTCGTGCCACCTAATGGACATCATAATACGACGCGTACAAAGCCATTCAACAGTTTAGAATCAGATGTTAGATTAAGGAAGTTTAAACTGTGATTTGTCAGTACGTATTATGTTCAGCTGAAATTCCCTTATGGGTCCAATGGGGCTAACCCTAGACTAACCTTCTATTTCTATTGTCAAGTTTGAAGAAGAGCTATGCTAAAGAAACACGCTGCCTGTTAATTCCAGCTTTCTTAGATCATTTATTGAGCACTTGACACTAAAACCTGTTACTATTTAATTATGCACACATTGTGATGTTAAGCATCCAGTTTCTTTTACCAATGACTGCTGATTTCTTCTATTCTTATTGAACTGTTGCTTTGTCTCTTCCAGCCCTGACAATTGTCAGTCTAGTTGAACCATTTGTGTTTTGTTCTCCATGTACAAAACAAACCCTTCATAACATCTTTTTGTAAAGAAGACCATTCAAACATACAGAGTAGTACATCTGACTGGACCTATCAAGATGTTGTTGCAGGAGATTACGTAGATACTTTGAACAGTAGTGTAAATCAAATCATAAATCATGTATTCACCATGTTTGTGTTAAAGCCATCGTGTTTATCATTGCATGAGCAAATAGAGTGTTTACATAAATGTATTAACTGATTAAGTACATTTTTATAATCCTTTCATTTTAATAAAAGACTTACTGGAGGGTTCGATTTCAGCCTTGGACTAATGAAATTAAGTCATACATTTCAAGTCAAAGAAAACAAGACAAATTCTTCTGAATGAAATACATTTTTTTTTTTAAAAAAAGCCTCTTTTGGAAAAAGTGAAAACAGATCTTTGAGCGGCTCCTATTTTATTTAATTTTTTTTCAACTTCCTTCCCTATAGAGAGAAATGGGCATGTGACTGCCCTGCCAGTAGTTTGAATTTGATTGACTAAATTAAATGAAGATTCTGCCGTATTAACTGGTTTAGCTGCGCCCGTGGTCGGAAAAACAACACCCCGTGAAGATTATGATTTAATCTCATTAATTTATCAGAAATTGGTTTGCCATGTCACTTGGTCCAAAAGCGGCCTGGCATTGGTGAAGCCCGCTCTACACTGCCATCTATGATAACTATATTAAATTATATGTTTTTTCTGTTAAAAGATTTTGGTGAAATTTTTGTTATAAATTCAGACAAATTAAATTGAAATAACTGTGAACCATAGTGTCTCTACATGAGAATTGTGTCACTATATAAACTTGAAACAAACAATATAATAATCGTATGTTATCAAAATTCAACAGCACAGGAATGGAAACACCCGCCTTGATGTTGGGGTCAGTTTTTCTATTTCATGTGTATATATTCTACTTATTCCTGCATTTTACTTTCACTATTATGTCTCTTGCACTATTTTATTACTTCATTTCATTTTATGTCTTAAGTATACTGTATGTTGCGATGTTGGAGGAGCCCAACAACTACCCTATAGCTTTTGTGCATATGACAATAACGCCTTTTGAATCCTTGAAGCACATGTGATTCATAAAAGGAAAAAAAAGTTTCATATTCTGAACTAACATCTGTGGTGAGGAAGCAAGCCTGATAAGCGGAGGAGTGGCAAGGATTTGAAGGAAACTCCATACCAGAGAGATGGTAACTTTAGACACTTCTAGATGGACCTTAAAGCAGACTGTTGAAAGAAGCAGTCATGGGACCTACTGCACTTCGTGGGGAGGAAGCACGCCTTGTTATAAGTTTATTTCAAGAGGTGAAGTGAACAATGTTCAGTACAGTGTAGTCCGTTGCTTACCTTCAATGAGAGTTTTGAGGTAGACATGTTTTCCGACAGGCACATGCATGACAGTCCCGCGTGGAAGTTGCAATCTGAACACATGCGTGTTATGATTCACCTCAGTCTTAGACACCAACACACAATCCCGATAGTGTGGAGCTGCAAAAAGGAGATCATTGATGTAGACTCATTATTAACTTTAACAGTGTTAACTTGATCTTGGGTTCCTGATAAGCAAGCAAATGTCCAATGTTATCTGATGAAAGATCTTTTTAAAGATGCAGAGAGACATGATAGAGATGAGCATATACAATCTTGTACTTTTGGTGATCTTGCAAACTTTCCAACTTAACGATGTACCTGCATTTGCTGTAAATGCAGACATCATTAAAGATTCCATGATTTCTTTGATCTTGGATCTTACCTCTGTCTTTTTTGCGTAGAAATGTATTGTGAAATTCCATTGGTTGACCAAGACTTGTCCATTTTCCTTTAGCATGTTTGCGTATGGTGACCTGGATCTTTCCCACTGAGAAGGCAGTATGGACTGTTGAAGAGATGACAAGTTTAAGAAGAAGAACATGCTTTACACAGATTTTGCAGATATTATCTACATCCATTTTATTTTTATCAAATCAAGATGTTGTCTTACCAGCAACGTTTCCCTCAACTTCATCAGCTAGACCTGTAAAAAGCATGACCATGACACTAAGCTCACATGTATCATTTAAATGAAGTTTAGCTGATCTTTCGGTTCAGCAACAATATCTCAGTAAAACAACTAGTGAAACATGGAGTCCTCCTCGCTTCAACACATTAGAAACATCTTACAACATAAAGCCTTCTAATACACCACCACAAACTTCAGTCTGTAATCCACACCTCTGTGACACAGCGTACATAACAATTCAAAGTTTTGCAATAGGACCACCCTTTAAAACCACTAGTTAATCCTGCCACTGACAAGCAAGAAAACTCAATGTATACAGTAATGTGTAGAACCTTTCAAAAGCAGAAGTTACAAAGGGCTTTACAGTAGAAAGAAAAAGGAAAGAAGGAAGCTAGAAACCGTGTGTGTGTGTGTGTGTGTGTGTATGTGTGTGTGTATGTGTCTCACTTCTGTTTTTGTAGAAGACAGCATATGTAGAAAGCCATATCACTACTCACGTAAATGTATCATGTAGGACATTTTCCCCAGCAGCACTTCCAGTCGTAGAACACCTGCCTCGAGGTCAACAAGGGTACAGCCTGAGCTGGGCATCTGACAGAAAAAACAATAAGCAGAAATATGACATCTTTAACTATTGATCCAGGCACCTCTTTAACTTCATCCTTTTTATTAAAATATAACTTCATCCTTCAAACTTCTATTAAAATATAACTTCATCCTTCAAACTTTTTTTAAAATATAACTTCATATTATAAACTTTTACTAAAATATAACTGTATCCTTTAAACTTTTATTAAAATATAACTTTAT
The DNA here is from genome assembly GCA_943590825.1 of Bovichtus diacanthus. Taxonomy (NCBI): domain Eukaryota; kingdom Metazoa; phylum Chordata; class Actinopteri; order Perciformes; family Bovichtidae; genus Bovichtus; species Bovichtus diacanthus. The sequence continues at coordinate 1,271,703 of CALSBV010010145.1, forward strand.
CCTTCAAACATTTATTAAAATAGACTAGTTACTGGCTTTAAAGTTATAATCTTGAGGATTTTCATTTAACTAAATGTCTGTTCAGTCACTATCACAGCAGAAGGTAAGAGTGCAGATTAAGCGTATGGCTCACTGATGAAAACTCTTGCATTTGCAATATTACGAACTAGGTGTCTGTGGCAACATTTCAAGGGAAAAATCAAAAGTGGTGCACAGTTAGTGATGTGTTTCCACTGCATAGAAGGCACGGATCTACTCAACTCTACTCGCACTATTTTGGTTTTCCACCAGGAAAAGTTAAAAAAAAAGTCAATAGAGATTGCATTTTTTTTTTCAACCCAGATATATATATACAAAGGGCAGCCGACAAAATGACGACGTACATCACGCCTTACAATTGACAAAGTGCAGACATTCCTCTGTTTGGATTCAGCGAGTCTCTTGTTGACACGGCTTTGCTAACGGCAACATCTGATCACCCTGCCTACACTGAGGCGGTACTATCCTCAGTGGAAAACCATATAGAGAAAAGGACCTGGTACCAAAAGTGAGTCGAGTCGAGCAGAGCTGTAGGCGGAGCTAATGCAACAGCCTCACTCCTCGACTCGCTTGTGTCTCACTCTCACTCTCCCCCGGCTCCACCATGTTTGGTTTTGTTGTATTTGTAGTTCTGTAGTTCGTCTTTACATTCATTTCCCTTTTAGTTATGTAAATTAAACGTATTTTTAGTCACAATTCATGTGTGGTCTCCCTTCCTTTGTCCAGTTTTTAGCCAGGCTCACTGTATAGCTCATCAACCCGCTAACGGCATTTTCAACTGCAGCTTCCTCCATATGCCAACAGAGCTTCGTATGGGTGTGTGAATAGACGATGAGTAAATTACCTTTCTTTTAACATAAACGACCAGATGAACCGTCACATCAGTTTGGAACCAGTCGAACCTACACAAACAACAGACAGCAGATAATAATAATAATGAGTATGTATAAATGTGTTAAACTTCGACATGTCTGCATCACATTTGTTTTTAGATGTACTATGTTCTTTCATACCGAGGCCGAGAGTCTTTGTCTGGGGGAGGAGCCAATGACTTAGGTGGGGCGAAGCCAGTCGCTGGTGTAGGAGAGATGATAGCTGAGAAGAAAATCATCATAGGTTTGAATGCATAGGTAAGAAAGTTACTTGTATTACTTGGCTAAACAGTGGTATATATAAGTGGTGCTATTTTTCTGCATTTCAAATGTTTCCATTGTCTAATACCTCAAACTGCAACTGTCAAAAAAAACTACGATACGTTGTCCTAGTTTCTACTTTGAGGCTAAAAGGATCCTTCTCCTGCTAACAGTAAGTGTACATGTACAAACCGTCCGAGTGTTTACAGACCTAGTTTAACTATCAGTGCACTTCCTGGGAGGGATTCTGAGTGACTTGACAAATATGGACCATGCTTTTTTGTTAAAGAAAGAGAACGTATAGGGATTGAACTAGTGTGACTGTGACACTGAGCTACTGCTGCTCAAGTACAGTCCCTTGTGCTATCGACTGTGTGCTACAGACATCTGGGTAACACTGAGGTATGGCTGCAGATCAATGACATCAGAACAGCATGTGAGCCAACTGATGCAGAGATACATACACACACGTGTGTGTGTGTGTGTGTGTGTGTGTGTGTGTGTGTGTGTGTGTATACCTTTAATAGTTGTTGTGGCCATCCTGCCCACCAGGCATTCTTTTAACATGGACTCATAGTTTACCCAGCGATGGACCTATGCACAAGCACACCAGAGCAACACATGATACATGATACATGATACATGATTCTATACCCATATTCAAGAGCTTAGAGAATTACAAACTCACCAGTCCTACACAGGTCTCAGGACTTGTTTTTATTCCTGTCGATAAAAATGTTTTTAATCCAGAGCTGCCACTATAAAATGATGCTACTACGCTTAACTTGTACATTGGTGGTCCACTGTGAATTTGCCATCCATCACCCATTGTTAAAACTAAACTGAATGGATTTTCACCTAAATAAACTTCATATATACATACAAAATAGTTACAGTGTCCTTAAAAATATCAGCTTGAAGTGTTTTAACCATCAAGTTGAAAAAAAGAACGTTATTGTGATTTTAATACCTAGAACTGCAGGACTGCACCTTTACGATTTGTACCTTTTAGTTTTAAAAAGTGTGATGAAAACGACAGTGCTCCTTCTCCATCACCGTCCATACCTGGTCAAACAGGTCAGTGCCATCTATCCCAGCTGCCTTCATCAGCTCCTCTTCTCCACCAGGGTGGTAGTCCATGTAGGGGGTCACGTTGTAAACCATACCTGAAAACATACAGAGAAAAAAAGTTGTATTTCACGTTCCCATGCCCTCTGCTGACAGAAACTGATAACAGCATAGAAACTAATGTCCGACGGTGACATTTAAAAATGTATTTTTTTAATTTTATTTACCGCTGCAGAAAACCCATAAAACTGTCAATGAGACACTACTTTTGCTAAGAGGAAAGTTGTAAAAAAGGCTATGACGAGCCCTGGTTACCTGATGTTTCCTTCATAAAACAGCAGAATATCGAATTAAAACGCTCTGATTACATGACCTTCGAAAAGAGTCATAACTTAAGCATCATAGGTGCCCTCTGGTACTAAGTAGCTCAAAACCACTGCTGAGCCCTGCGGACAAAACAGTGTCAATGCCAGTAAAGCAGGCCATCCCATAAACAAAATACTAGGGTGTGTTGAATGGAATCAGCAGTTTAGTACATTGTTAAGAGGCTACACACACTGGTTAGCTCCGCAACTGCCATCAAACATTACTAACTCATTACTAACTCATTACAATTACAACATAACTCATTACAATTGACCAACAGATCAAACGCACCTTTAACACAAGAACAGCCGACATTCCATCACACCTAGAACTGCCAGGGGGTTATTTTTACCCCCTGCAGCAATAGTGTCAGCAGAGATTTAATCTCTTGAAACAGTTAAATTGTTCATTTTCAGAGGTGCTGTGATGATGTGAGGTGGTGTGTGGTTGCTCTGCTGTCACCTGAAGCCTGAGCCTGGATAATCTCACATCAGATTCTGTCCATGTGTATCTATCAAAGCTAAGTCTAGCTTGCGATATGACAGCATGCTTATCAAAAGACAACTAAACAATAGGTGTTGCCAAGCAACCGGGCTTGGTGCAAATGTTGAGCGCAGCATTATACAGCTGTTTCTACGAGGGGTAAAAATTACCCCCTGAAAAATGAAAAACACATTAGAATGCAAGTTTAAGTTTAAAAATAAAATAATAGTTTATGGTTTTCTGTTTCAATTCTCAGTCAACGTTTTGGTGTTGACACAAAGGTTTAAAGGGTAACGGGGCTGTCCTTACCATATGTCAAAAAACAACGGCAGAGAGAAGCCGACTTTCCTGCAGTTTGGGAGTTCCATGTGAACTTGTGGAAGCCATTGCCGTAATTTTGCGTTCATGCTAGAAAATTTGGAGGCAGCAGGTTCATCTCCTTACTATGCAGATTTGATGTAAATCCCACTGTCCTTGCATCCTGCCCCCCAAGTCTAAAGTCACGGCCCTGGCTCTGTTTATGCACAGGTGAGACAGTGACATGAAAGTGTGAAGAAAAAGAAAGGAACAGCTCGTAAGCCCTCTCCTCTCATCTGTCAAACAGAGGGGAGGTGGTGTTGTTATAGCTTGGACATGTACAGTATGGTTCCAGTGAACCTGGAGGAGCATACAAAGAATAACCCTGATGATGTCATCAGTGCTTGGAGAAATGCACAACAGAATGTGTGCCATACACATTGAAGGTGTGAAGTATAAAAGACATGGGCTTTGAACAGGCACTACGATCATAACCAACCTGCTGAATACTTCGACTACCAGGTTCCCTTATTCATCCGTTTCCCCTTAAGTATGAACCAGCCGCTATCCCATGTCACTGCCATGCAGCTCACCTCGTATGCACGTCCAGCAGTCATCTCTTGTGTTGTGTTTCTGCAGCTCTTCCTTGGTGACTTCAATCAGCCGCCCTCTGAGCCCCGTCAGATCCTTTCCACTCTTGGAAAACCGAATCCAGTCCATTAGACTGTGGCCAGGCTTCAAGGCCACCTACATAGGCAAGGGCAGAGTCAAGTGACATAAGAGTAATTATTGTTTCTTCTTCTTTTCTTTTTTTTAATTTTTATTATTCACACATGCTACACTGTTGATTATATATATATGCCGAAATGCAGATGGGCTCTGGAGGATTTAGCTCGCGAACCTAGACATGATTTTCACTATAAATATGTACTTCTGTCACTGCCTATAGAGAGGAGAACGGATTGTTCCGCTGTGGTTAGAGTTACCTTGTTCCTCCCGGACTGGCCGGACGGAGCGACCCGCTGCTGGGAGCACGGCGCAGGGAACGACTGGGTGGGAATGTTCAACATGTTGTGAACGCTTCGGAGGCAGCCCCAGTTTCGAAGAAAACCTATTCAACCAAAAGTTTATTTAGCACATTTAGACAGTTTTGTAACTCAAGTCACACTGGCTTGAAGATATTGTTGGTACAAGTTCCCCCCTTGTTGTGACACATCTCTGTTGAAACTGTGTTGAGTAATGCCGCTTAGCTAAAAAGCTCAAACTAAGCTAGGCTAAGAAGACATAGAGTGCTGACTACCTTACGAACTAATAACAGCAAATCGTCACATTAAATGTCGTCGAAAGATAATGTGTGCCGTGTTAATAAAAAAAATAATAACAAGCTAATTCATTAGTTGCTCGCTATATAGTGATAAATTGCGAGCTAACTGCCTTCGTTGTTCCGCCACCATGTAAAGACTACAATAATTGTCGCACAATTTCACGACGACGTCAACAAAGGTGTCATCAAGCTGCGACGGTTCTCCGTTGCACTGTAAGTCTTTTTCCTTCTTCTTCTGTAATCCCCTCTACTGTTCGTATCATACATTGCAGTTAAGGCCAACATTTACAAAGATACAAGACGCAACAAAAAAGTAATTTGAGTTATTTTAGCAATATGGTCTTTTTTTTTTAATCATGCAGATATTCTGACATTTCATATCGGGAGTAGCAAAGGTGTAATCACGTTAATAATAGCTGCATTAATATCATGTTTGCCACTTCACAGGCTCAATTTAGTGCATGCTGGATCACTAACCTGGTTGAGACCCTAAATGGAGCACAATCATAGTCAACAGTATTAATTACTCTGATACTTTTAACTCAAACTCACTAATATGCCAGTAACCCACCTGAAGTTAAACTATTGAGCATAGCGGTGAAAGATGAACCATTTTGTCCTCTGCTTGATCCTCTCTCATTGTCATCATTATCGCCATCCTCTTCTGAATCTCTCTGGTTTTCACCTAGCATTCCGAAAACATGGTATCTCAGGCAGCTTGATGTTGTGTAATACAGAGTAGGCCTACCTCGAACTTCCATCGGGGCAACCTAAGGGTTTGCTTTTGAAAGGCTTATCTGCTTAGAAGATTCAAGGAGAAGGACTTCAAAATAAAGGTCCATGTGCACCTCGTAAAGATTCAGCAGAACTGTTGTGTAATGTTGATCAACGGAAAGGATCTATTTGACGTGTTTTCATGGCCTATATTTTGACTTATCATTGCAGTAAAAGCATAGTTACAAATATTAACATTAATGATTTTAAGAAAATTTCATTAGGTGTCCCAGTAAGCCATTTCAGTGATCCAGCATGCCCAATACCAGAACCCTGGAAATGGCTCACTTGAATGGAATGTGGTCGTTGTTACACCTGTGCTTTTCTTGCTGTGAAAAAGGTCCATGCACAATTATACAGTAAGCAGCAATGGAATTATTTGTCTAGTCTAACAGTCTAACAACTTATAAATGTATGATTGCCTCAAGGTCTGTGTAATATGATATACTTTAATCAAAGTTAAAACAATTCTATGCTAATGTAAGTTATTATTATTATTATTATTATTATTATTATTATTATTATCATCCATTATTTACAAGTCAACATTAAGTATGGTAGAGATAGCTTATTTGATTTCTTGTGATGGTTTTATAGCAGTAGTTCCAGCCTTCAAGTCTCTTGGAAATGCCATCTGGGTACTCTGCTGGGGGATGTTAATGCTCTCCTCACTAAGGTTGAAACATGCTCTTCTATGCAGCTTCCTGCAGATGGCAGCACAGATCAACAACACTGATTCAATGTGTTCTTGGTTTTGATAGATGTTTAGTTGACTTCCTTAAAGGTTTGATGTGTAATTCCGAGCCACCTGCTCCAAAGAAATAGGGCGCAGTATTTCACCTCTACACTGGGTCCATACAGTCGCTAATGTTTGTGTTTTAGTTGTAGTAGTTTGGCATATTTATTGTATTCTAATTTATTCTTTATATTGTGTATTGCATTTACTCCTGTGTAATGCCTGTCAGTCAGTCAGTCGGTTATAACATTCTGCTGTTTTATAATCTTCACTGATTCATCTGTGTTTACTGATCACTGATGTTAACCGGGGCTGTAGTTCGTGTAACGTTATGTTAGTTTGTTTATTGGACTAAATCCAAAGTGGCAGAAACTAGAAAACGACCCGCATATTCGTCTTGTCTGCCCGGTGGAGCTCAGCCAGAACCAGAAGCAGCCCTGCAGTCACAGCGGGCTGCTGGACCCGTGTAACAGCAGCACCAGGGAGTCTGCAGCTCCCTGTTGCTGAGGCTGAACTCAAGCTAACTGCTAACTGACGCTACGGCGTCTCACGGGGCTGAAGACAGATACACACTCAAAGAAACAGCCTCCTGGCAGCTGTGAGGACGAGGAGAGGGTTTGGGTCGTTTTCTTGTTTCTGACACTTTGAATGTAATCCAATCAGCAAAGTATAAAACAGAACACAGCTGTTATATTAACAACTGAGTCAGTGAGGCAGCTGGACTTCTTCTCCCTCTGTACTGAGGCAGACTGCAGCTACACTCACTATCACCTCTAGAGGAACAAGTGGTATTACACACTGGACGAAGCAGCTAGCTGTTAGCATGCTAACTTCAGTAGATATCTCTGCAACACAACACACAGACGTCTTTGACATAACGTCAACACTGTTGCCTCTTCACATTCTGCTGATGATGTTAGTTCATTGTTTTAATGTTTTAAGTTTAAATTCTGGCATATCTTACACATTCCATCTTTAACATGGCAACATCAGAACAGATGAGCCTATTAGTCTTGTCCTGTTACTGTTAGACATTGCCCACACATAGAGGGCTATAAAGTCAATTTTACACATTGGACATAAATGCTCTGCTAGTGCATCTAAAATTGTCATGGTTGTTGGTTCCAACTGTGCTGTATTCTACCTCTTTTTCTCACTTTATTTTGTTACCCTACCCATATCTCCCTCTCT
>CALSBV010010145.1:1279144-1310018 GCA_943590825.1 Bovichtus diacanthus
AAAAAATAAAACCATTTGCCAGATCATTACCAGCTAATCCTGTGTTTGGTCTGATGAGTCACGCGCCTCATTTGCCACTGTGCGGGGCAGCTTGGGGCCCTTCACAAACACTGGCCAAGAACCAGCGGCCTGCCCTGTGGGGCCACAAGACCGGTGGGGGTGGGGTGTCCCTCTGGGACAAGCAGGGATCACAAGACCCAACAGAGTGGAAATTAGAGGACAGAGTGTTAGGTGTGAATCTACACAAGATTTTTAATCATTTAGACTTGTGTTTGCTTGAAAAGACTGTATCCACTAACTGTTATCATTATCTTGTCTAAAGTGTTGTACTTAAGCAGTCCTGCAGTAGTGATAAAAAACATTTCACTATTTTTCCCCTTGCAAGCTCTCTCTTCATACAAACTACATCAGTTTATACTACTTACCAGATGAACACTATAAAATTGCCAATTTCCCTTCTCTCTATTCCTGTTGAGCAATGGGACGGATAGAATAGTTGTAGTTTTCTCAGTCTTTATCGTAATGGATGAATCCCAAACTCAGATTTGGCTAAAACAAGTTGAAAAAGACATCAGCCAATGAGATGATTTTTACCATTTTCTAACACAAATGTTACCTGGAGAATATTCCCGAATCACAACATGTTCTGGATACAACTGCAGTTATTTGCCTTTTTCAGTTTTTTGTGAAGATACTACTTTTGGGAAAATTCTAGAAACATGGGTTAGGGTACATGAAAAACAAAGAATGTTTTTGACGTGTGCCAAAGCAGAACAAATGTCGTCATTCATGGTAGTTTTATAATCCATCAAAGATTCACAAGTTGTTGTAAAGAATTACTACAAAGATATTGTGGTCCAAACAACTGCCTTGGGTCAAATATGCACACAACAGCCTTCCCAGCTCTTCTACCAGCCTATTTCTCTTCCATGGCTACCAAACACCTCTTCTTCTGGAACAAGAAAAAGAATCCAACGTCCCGTCAGCTTTGTGTTTGTTGCTGTTGTACTTGGATGAGAGCCCGGGCCACACTCCTCCACCTCCTCTTTAGATAATGTGAAGTAGGTAAGCTCATGTAGGCTCGGCTTTCACATTTATTTCAGCAGCAAGTTGCTACAAATGTTTTAATATTACAGCCAGTGCTGCAGTTGGACTAATGTATGAATTACAGCTGCATTACAAGATGCAAAAAAGACATCAATTGAGCATTTCTCCTGATTTTAATTTCCAATCAAAATCTTGTTCAACATATTTTTTGTAAAGTGATGATCAATGGTTTCCTCTGACTTCCTGCTGGACTCTCCATCTGGGCCAGGATGTTACATTGTAGCTGTGAAGACAGGCAGCATGAGAAACACTTGCACTAAAGCAACCCATTAGACCTTAATGTCCATCTGTTTCCTCCTCTACGTGTTCAAGCCCTATTGCCAGTGTCTTCTCATAAACATTCTCACCCAATGGACTGTTTGCTGTTGTTGTTGACAGTGGCACACACACTGCCATATGGTTGTATGTGTGGCATACCAGCCTCTTTTTCCTTCCTTGGGTCAGTTGACCGGACAGCTCGTGATACCACAGCACACTGAGTTTCCATGGCAACACATGAGGCTGAGGCGGGTGGATCAACAAATGGCTTTGGCAACCATTTTATTCAATGTGGTGCACACTTGCCGTCGTCACTCCAGCACTGTCAATGGTATTTGCCAAACATATCAGTTGTGTGCACAAGTGTTTAAATTCATCTGTCATATCAAAGTCTTCATTACTGCACAAGCCAAGATGTTTCCATCTTTATGTGGCATCCTGGTTTCAAACTACAATTACAACTCTGGAAACTAGTTTAGAGTGATGTTTTAGGTTCTGAATAAATTGAAATGGAGATAAAATTGGCCCACAACCTAAAAGTGCTGGGTTGAAAAATGCCTCTAAAAGACAAAAGCACTAAAAGACAACTTTAAAAAAAAAAACAATGTTATTATTAATGCATCACTACGAGTGACACCTTTCACATTACACTTAGTCATTCAATCTATTGTGTACATGAAAATATTCATTAGAGCATCTTTAAATATCTGACCAGAGAAGTCATTCCAGGTTAATGACAGAGGACCTACTCAACAGTACTGAATGTAAATCCTCTTTCACCCTGCCTTTAGGAGCAGCAGCTAAATAAATGTTACTGAAACTATCTATCTTCACTGGGTAGTTATCTTCTCCAGTGCTTATACTACATGTGTGTGATAGGTGAGATCTCTGAACAAGCTATGCTAGTCTTGCTGACCCTTTACCTCTGACCCCAGCTCAGGGCTTCACTCATCATTGAACCTATCTAATCTACCACAAATGTTTGAAGTGATTCTGCTCAACTCCATTGGCTGTGTCTGACACAGATCCATGTTCATAGCAGGTCAGCAACTAATAAATCACGCAGACAACTCAGAGAATATTTCTTTTCCATTCACTTTGAAATGTAATCGATAAAATTCATCATTTACTGAATGTTTTATGGAATGTGATTATCTCAATAAGATGTTTTGCAGTGCCCCTTTAATGATTTCCGGCTGATCTTGCTAAGTGCTGCTTTATCCATTTGTGAATCTGTAATATACAGATAATTTCAGATCACAGCAGTTTAGCTTTCATTTTCTAAATGGCGTGGAATGTTGTGGAATAATGTGTCTGCTTGTGTCTCCTGGCTTTTTTTCACCACGGTGGGTCTTCAGGAAGGGAAGATGCAGGAATAGCCCTGTCAGTGTGAGGGCTATAAAAGCGACCCTATAGAGAAACTCTCAGCAGGACAAAACCAACTGAGAGCCCATTAGACCTGCGGGACTGCAGAGCCGGCTGTCAAAGCAGGTTTGTGTTACACAAAAAAAGTCCTCAGGGTGAGAAGTGTAGTGCAGGCTGCCTCTGTAAAAATATCCTGAGGTGAAAGTGTTTGACTGGAGCTCTTCCACTTTCAACAGAGCCTAAACATTATAATAATAATTAACTTTATTCACACAGCACTTCTCAAAACTCGACTCAAGAATGTATCTATATGCGTAGGCTCCAACAAGTTAAACAATAAGAGGAAAACAAAATAATCTAAATACATAATATAAATACCTAAAAGCATTGAATAATAAAACATTTTGAATGGCAAGGCATGTATTTTGGAATGTATTTTGGAATGTATTTTTGATGCATATATATGTATGTATATATATTTATATATACTGTATTTATATAATATACCAGGAAAGGTACAGACAATTTTCTTGTTTACATGCACAGCTGTCAGTGTTGTCTTACATGATCCAGCATTTGGTAAAACCCATGGCATACATGTATACACACACGTATTAGTTTCATAGAACATATTGCATTATGTAATCGGTTATATGTGGAAAATATGCACACATACATACACGCCTACAATACTGACAGGGGACTATAATTTTTCACTGACCAAGTGTGGACTAATAGAAACTTTACTTTTAGGGTATTTTACCATAATATTACTGAAAATGTGCTTTTTTATTTTTAATAAAGAGATTGTCAAGAGGGGACTTGCATCCTTGAGTATACTGCAGTGGAACTGTCTGTACCCATGTGTTCACTCGATGAGTGTTTGCTTACAACAAAAACTGTATTTGTTTCTTTCAAAAATGTATAGCTTAACTTTAATGTTAACAATATTTAAACATTTCTCTGTGATACAAATAAAACGAAAATAATGATGGCCACTTCAAATTGAGAATAAATAATAATTTACTTGCAAATTAGAAGTAACTTGCCTGCATGTACTAATATCAAGGACTGCAGGATTATCAACAAAATGTACTTTATCTACACTTTAATTATATAAAATATATCTTTAACATTACATTTTAAAGGTTGAATATATCTGTGTGTTTGTGTTAGTTGGGCATGCTGTTGTTTTAAACATCTTCATCATCTTTACAAAAGCAACAACTGATCAAACACTAAGCATTGTTTTTTTTCTGTCAAACCCTGTCACATGACAACACAAATATTATCTTTTTCTGTGTGAGCATCGCTGCATAACATTTATCAGTAAAAGAGGAAATTTAAGTAATTCTGTACAATCCAAGTGGGAACCATCTTTTCCTTTTTAGAGCACAATGTTCAAAACAATATTTGATACATAAAGATTTCTTTAAAACATCCTGTCGTGCTGTTTCAGAGACCCTAGGCAGCTCCTGAATATTCTCCTCGTCTGCATCATCTTCAATCTGATCCTCATGTTGTGTTTGTGGCAAAGTGGATTTCATCACATACACCTCTGCATGTGTAGGTCCTGAATATTGTCGTCAGCCACACCGACAAGACAGTGTGGTTGACAAAGCAGGCAGCTGCTGCACGTGCCTGGGGAGCCAGTGTTCTGTTCAAAGTCAGCAAGGTGTCTGAGCAGATCAAAGAGGGCAGGGACTACACTTTGCACCACACACTGTCCGGTCCATATGATGTCGACATAATGGTACCCAACATGAGGAACAAAGGTTTCTATCTTAAACCTCAAAATATTACTCCCATTGTCTGTTTTTACTGTAAGCATCTCCTCCTTTGGGATGTCCCACTCTTGCAGACATGTGTCAACACATGCCTGGATTGGCTGTGCAGTGTGTGAGTGGGCCACTTGTTCACAATATGTGCTTGGTTATATTTTTTCAACACAAAAGTAGCATGAACTTATAGCAAGGAATGATGCTGTCTGGGCTGTTTTTGCATCAATGCCATCCGCAGCCAGTTTCTTTTTGAATTTCTGTCTTTCATCTTCATAATGTTAGTCAGTAATCAGATTGCTTATTTAAATCTTCTTTGTAACAGTCGGCCTCCAATCTACTGTCTCCGTCATTTGAACAAAGTCCTCATCTTCAATCGTTGTGACTGCTAATTCTGTGCAGCCAATCCATGTTGCTCTGGCGTCCTCGTTGGGCTGTTGTTCTTTTGAGTCACTTTTGTACTTTGAAGCACTTAGAAGTGCCGTTGAAATATTTTTCTGCGATGCACTAGCTTTATTTGCATCCTTGTCATTTGAGGTCTTCTGTATCCGTAAGGTTGAATAAGGAGAAAAAAAAGATATCAAGTTCAGATTTTTCCCTCGACATTTAAGGCACTCAAATATTGTTATATTGTCAATAAAAAACATTAATAACAAAATTAAATATCACAAATGTCTGTAAAGTTAAGGTAATGATGCTCTATCAGAAGACTTGGGCCTGTTGATAATTCTTGAACTGGACTGTAGCATTTTTTGTTTTCACAGCAGGCTGACTAATACGCCACAGGGCACTTTGTAGCGGGGCTGAAGAACTTTGACCAGACTTTAATCTAGTATTCTTTACAACGTAAGTAAATGCAAGTGTGGTCTCATATACGCAGCGATAAACACTCTATAGTTATTGCTTTGGTACGATGTGAATCTGAACACTGTTATACACATTTGGGTGATGCCTAATGTCCTAAATTAAATGTTTGAATTATAATTTATAATGTAAGATTGGCAACTCTGGGTCTTTCACTTCTCTAATCAGTACAGGATAGTGGTGGTTTCTTTTAGCTTGTATTTAGGTTCAGCGAAAACACACTAGCTCGGGTTAGCTAATGAAATAGTGATAGCTTGAAATAAAAATAAAAAACATTAACGTGTGATTACCTTTGCATGAATTTCCAGGATGACTCCTCTGCAAATGTTGCTTCAAGTTTGTTGTGTTTTCACCGGTGATTGTCACTCCACATGGTTTACAGAGGGTCTTGTTTTCCTTGACATTAATTGGGAAATAAATCTATACTTCTGTTCTTCTCTTTCTCCAAAAAGTTGACATTTACAAAAGTTGACTTCCCGTGGGGTAGATCAGTATTTTACTATTAAATTGTCTGCATGTAACCTCCCGAGTTATAGCCTCGTGGTTTATATTTTAGTTTGTTGCATTTGTTTTATAAAACCATGGATACATGGATATAGTGAAAAAATGTCATCAGTGAAATTAACCTAAGTACACACCTAAATAAACATTGAATGAAATATATATAGGGTAATTATTAGTTGTTAATATGTGTAAAATGTGAAAATATCTATAAAAGTAAAAATTTATTTGATAATTTTCCTCCTGCCCCTGTGAGATAATGCTATGTCACTATACTTTATTACTGTGTTTTATTTAGTTTTTTTCCCCAGCAGTTTGTTCTCAAATTGAGAAGAGAATGGAGCAGCAGCTAGTTTGACAGTATAGAGCAGAAACAGAACCAGCTGACCTGTCTGAACAGACTGCAGGCTTAATTATTATTATTATTATTATTATTATGAGTCAGTCTCCTTCACTCTCTGTTTCATTCTGTCCATTTCCTGTGGCAGGTAGGGTCGATTAGTCAGACATACAGAGCCATTCAGAGCCAAAAAGCTCTACTGCTTAAATGAGCCATATCACTCACAATCACATTTCCATTAATTCAATTTTAAAAGACATTCAACCCCAGCGTGTTCGGGGTTTGCTAAATGATACATACATGTGGTTGTTATGTCACTGGACCAACTATTCTGTTTTAGAACGCAAAGTTCCCAACAAAAGTAAAGCCCATAGATCTGTTTCCTGTGTAATGGTTCTGAGATGAGCTGATTGTATGGACCAAAGACATTCTAACACTACAGATAAGACTACAGATTTAGTCTACAATATATTTCTATTCTTTTCAGAATGATCAATGTTATTTATTTCTATTTTATTCATCCATTCTGGAGTGTGGATGTAGAGGGAACTTGTTATTATTATTGTCATTATGTACCAGCCAAAAGTGGACTCCTGTCATTCCATACAATGCAAGTGTGGACAGTGTGTTTGTTATGCAAATAAATTAAACAAATAAAATGCATTGTTATTAATATAGACTAAGTACAGAAGTACATGGTAAAATTGATCCTGAGCTAAAACTGGTCATGGGAACTTTTGGGCTCTGAACAATTTTAAAGATCTCGTAAAAGTCTGATAATGAATAATAATATATTTTTAGCGATGAATTCAAAAGGAAAAGAAAGAATCATGCTGCTGTAAATGTTATTTCTAATTATATGCTGGCAGTTTTTTCTGTTGTTTTCCTTTTTTAAATGTGCTTATTAATCCCTTACCTTCTGGGTCGCGATTTATTTTAATACAGTGTTAATCTAGAAAAAGATCAAGCCATACACTAAAGTTGATCCTTTATATTTGATAAGAAAACATAATATCATATCATGTTTGAAGAACAATTATTGAATTATTTAGTTGAGACTATTATTTTTCACATCTATTAATCATTTTGCTTAATTCTTCTTTTCATACATGTTGGAGTGTGAATGTCGCTCCAGCCTATCTATGCAAGAGGGAACTGTTGTACCAGTCAACTGTGGACTCTTGTATTTCCATACAATACCTTTTTTCTATAATATGCATAAAAAACATAGTGTTCCCAGTGAAGACTGAGCACACAAGCATATTGACTGAAATCCAGTGCTTGTAAACCTGGTCAGGCGAGAATTTTGGGACTGAACAATTTTAAAGGTCTAGTGAAGTCTGATGTCAAATCAGAGTCTTAAATACATGTTATTCTCCTGCCTTCTGGGTAGCCCTCTATAAGCTTAAAACTTAAGACATCCACTAAAGCTGAGCCTTTATATTTTGTGACAAAAATATAAAAACAAATAATGTTTCAATAGAATAGTATCTTCACTAAGTAGCCTTGTTTAATACCCTGTGTTAAAAGTGACGTGTGTGAATGGGTTGTTAAAATCCCTGCTCCCACCAGCAGGAGTAGTGCTGAGCATGTACTTAAACATTCACACACCTGCAAGTCCCCTCTTGGCTAAAATATTTAAAAAATATATATATACCAGAATGTTTTAGACATGATTTAGACATAGCAAGTCCCCCGTTTTTTTGTGTGTGTAATGACGCCGAAGTCCACTGTTAGATAGGTTTGCAAGTGCACACACACACTAAAATTGTTGTTACAACCCTGTCTCCTACAATATTATATTCCCATACAACTAAACTGCATTCTAATTATTAATATTAAAATAACAATACCTACTTGTATCCTTGTATAGTTGACCTTGTTTTTCTTTTTACCACAGGTGCCAGTCTCCATAAAAATAGTTCAATATCAGTGTTTGTCCTGACAGTGTTTATTCGTCTTGCGCACCAACAATAAGCAGGAGACAATGGAGCAGACACTAAATGCTGTCCTGCATAATGAGTCTCACCTTTGATAGCTTCTTAAATGTTCTGCACTTGTGGTAATTAATGGAAGTAGCATGCTTGTACTAATTGCTTCGTGCTATGTCGCTGACAGTCCTAATAAAGTAGAACAGGGTTTATTAATTACTGCTTACTGGGTGCTAATGACATAACATGCAGCCCTGGGAGGTCAACTCAGACACACTAATCACTGTTGGGCAGGTAAAGGTCTACTTTTGGCAGAGTCGACTTTCACATGGAACAACTCTGCTTGGTTGAAGCACAGCCACAGTTTTACGGGGGAAAAAAGAGTTTTCATGAGGATTTTGTGAGCTTTTACTTTAGAATTATCCCAGAACTAACCAATTTGTTTAACTTTATCACAAACTAACATACCCAACACTTTCTTTGTTAACTTTTGCATGTGTTTATTATATTATGCTGTAATTATCATACAGTAATTATAATGATTTTAAGACATAAAATGGCATATATGTGTTACTAAATTACTGTTACCATTAGAAGCTGTAGTTTACTTGTAACTGTGGCGAGAGGAATGGCTCTGCTGAAATACTGAATAATTCCCAACTATTTCTCCAAATGTAGTACACTTATTTATTTATTTATTAAGACCTTTGTTAGATGCCTCATACCACAGTTTTTTGTGAGTAATACATTATATTTGGTTGTGATTACAGCAAGGCCAATATTTACCAATAAGTGAAATTTCTCACCTCTCGAAAGGTAAATATGTACACTCCCACACTTCACTATCACAGAGTGAGATAAAGCAGGGTAAAGAAAGCCTGATATGGACATAAAGAGAGAGAGGGGCCATATTAGGGGTGTAAACAGTGGTTGAATAAGCTGACAGTGTGAGCACAGCTGATAGTGTTTAAGTCACACTGTCTGCCTTCGTAGGTCCTGCATTGTTCTCTGCTGCCTCTGGCTGTGTTTTACAACATAATTAGAGCTTATTTCACTTGAAAACACCCACGTGCTGTACATTCCCATCTGTGTGCCTCTCACTTCCTCCCTTATCCACAAGTTAGAAGAGATGCGGTTGGTTTTCATATAATTTTATTTCCATGATGCCAATAATCAGTAGTTCTACATGTTGCTATTCTGTAAATAACTGTCCACTAGATATGACTGATCACACAAGCATAGTGGTGTTTTAAACCTATAGCTGTTTCAATATAACTTGTGCAGTTCTAAACATCCAGTGGCTGTTTCAGGGAAAAAGTCCACCAGCCCACACATTTAATGTACACATCTGGTTTCTCTGGAATAAGTAGAAGTGGGTGGTGTGACACAAACATCACAGCAAACCCTGCTCTGGGTCAATGCTTTTTCTCAATTGATTGCCTCAGTTGGCACCAAACATTTCAAAAAATATATAACAAAGATCTTTAATGCATGCATACATATAAATACATGAGCAATATCTCAGCAGAGAGGTGACCACAAAGAACCCTTTTTACGGATTTACTCTATTTTCATCTCGTGCAATCATCCGGTCAAACTTTCACTTTGTCCATTACTTTGGTTTGTGACCAAATACCTGCAGACCTAATGGTGTTTCCATCAGCCACAGCTGCACTTTGTGTTAAGTGCTAATTAGAAAATGTTACTTATGCCGCATTTCCATTGCATGGCAAGGCACAGCTCTACTTAAGTAGACTCGCTCTTTTTTAGTTTTCCATTAGTAAAAGTTGTGGATAGTACCTGGTACTTTTTTTCAGTACCACCAAAGTCGAGTTTAAAGTGATCTGAGCCGCTACTAGAAGGTGACATTAAAACATTGCAGACCACTAATTGGTCAGAGAGAATTGTTGAAAGGTTCAGAGCAGTTTAGTTCAGCAGCGTCACTATGGCGATCAGATGAGAATAAGGGGAGACGAATTTGAGAGTACCCGGTCCAAAAAGAGAGTCCAGTCGAGACGAGCAGTGGAAACGACATTAGTGGGTTTAAACACACTCTTTTGTCTGAATATCCCCCTTCTGCTGAACGTTTTTTCATTTGCAGCACATTTCCAGTGTTGTATTTGTTTAGATTTTGCCTATTTATTTATTTTTTATTGCCATCGTTTCTGAAGCTGTAGAAAAAATGTCCTAATACAAATGTTTTGGGCCATTCTACCACATTTGCCCTTGTTGGACACCATATTCCAACAATTTGTCAGTGCATAACCCATATGACTGCTCCAAAAATGAATGATATGAGTGTTTTCTGATCTGCCACCTCAATGTGGAAGGTTTTGTTGAGCCAACTATAACTATCTGGTTATGGTTAGCAAAAGATAGTGGTCACGTTTAAAGTAAATTAACATTGACTGTTGTTGACGTGAACCACTGTCTCTGAGTCTGCTGGTCTAAGCACGGATGCTGCGGTACTGTCTGCCAGACGGCAGCAGACAAAAGAGTTTGTTGCTGGGGTGATGGGGGTCTTTAAGGACCCTCTGTGTCTTCTTCCTACACCGCTGGATGCAGAGGTCCTCCATGGATGACAGCTTCGTCCTGGTGAGGTGCTAAGCAGTTTTCACCACCCTCTGTAGAGTTACACGGTTGAGGGCGGTGCAACTGCCATACCAGGCCGTGATGCAGCCGGTTAGGATACTCTGGATGGGATCCTGGAGTCCATGTTGAACCCCCGCAGCCTGCAGAGGAAGCAGAGCTGCTGTCTTGCTGTCCTTGTGATGGTGTTTGTGTGATGAGTCCAGGTCAGGTCCTCACTTATGTGAACCCAGAGGAACCTGAAGCTGCTGACTCTCTTCACCGTAGTCACGTTGATGGTGATGGAGGTGTGTGGCCACGCAGTCATAAGTGAACAGGGTGTAGGGAAGAGGGCTGAGCACGCAGCCCTGAGGGACTCCGGTGTTGAGGGTCAGGGTGGAGGATGTGATGTTTCCTACCCGCACTGCCTGGGCTCTGCCCATCAGAAAGTTCAGGATCCAGTCACAGAGGGCGCTGGTGAGCCCGAGGACCCTGAGATTAATGACGAGCTTGGAAAGCACAGTGGGGTTGAATGCTGAACTGTAGTCAATGAACAGAATTCTCACGTGTGTTCCTCTGATCCAGCTGGGAGAGGGCAGTGTGGAGGGTGAGGGCACTTTATAACGATGGAGGTGAGTGCAGCTGGGCTGTAGTCGTTCAGGTTGATGTTTTTTGTCTTTTTGGGGACAGGAACGATGGTGGACTGTTTAAAATGTGGGGACTATAAAATGGAGCAATGACACTGAAAACGTCTGTGAACACACCTTCCAGCTGAACTGCACACACACACACAGTTTCTGCGTATAAACAGCTAGGAGCAGAAGAGATATGTGGTCCGACCTGCCAAAGGGGGGAAGGGGGAGCAAGGGAGGGCCTTATATCCATGCCGGAAAGGAGAATGAACATGATCGAGTGTGTTTCTACCGCGCGTAAGGCAGCTGATGTGCTTACATTACATACGCTGCTGTAAACACAATTGATGTAAATTCCCTCAGCAGATAAAAAGGCTGGCACCCAATCATAAGGTGCTCTAGTTTGGAAGAACAATCCAAAGAAATTATCTCCACATCTGAGCACCACTTGTTGTTGATCATGAAACAGAAACCTCCTCCACTCTTCCCTTTGAGTTTTTTGTCCAGTCCTGGCGATAAATGGAAAATCCGTGTGGAGCAATGGTTGAATCAGTTCTTAAGGTCCCGTTGAAATGCCATCCTGCTTCGGAGTTCATTCAGGTTATTATCCAAGGATTGGAAATTTGGCAGAAATATACTCGGTAGAGGAAGCCAGTTTTACATTTCCTCAGTCGGACTAGAACCCCGGCCCGGGACCACCACTGTTGCAAAAAAAAAGTTAAAAACAACCAACAAAGTAAAACAATAAAAATGCAGAGTTGGAGAGGAGCTCGAGACACAGCAGCCATACATGGTGCCATCTTGCACCCTTAGTGGTATACAAGTCTAAATGTCACCCTGACCTCTTCCATATGAAATAACTGTTGAAATATGTTTTTTAAGGCATTTGAACAAACGAGAAATGAAAACTAAATATTTTGGGTCTCATTAGAAATAGAACATGCACCTACTTATAGAAGACAGTCATTATTGGTAGAACTACAGAAAGGTAGGTTGCCAGGAAGGTGCAAACGTGGACGGTTGGATCGACAACAGAATGTATCTGTATGAGTTTTCCTCCACCAAGCTGTTGGGAGTCTCATAATCACAACACAAACATGGCCTCAGAGGTCAGTAAATTGGACAACATGGCTTAAAGCAACTCTTTAGAGCAGGCAAATGAGACTAGCCAGTCTTTGTGGAAGTGCAAATACTGGATGAGTTGAGACTATTGTCCCTTGATAAAAGTGTGTACACAACACATTAAAACATCATCACCTCCGGGTTCCACAGCCTTCTCGGAGGAATGCAGTGAGAAGATATAACCAAACATAAAGATCACCTAAAACTATATTATCTGTGTCTTATTTTCTATTCACCCAACAAAGTGTTGTTTTTGAAAATAACATCTTTACACACAGTCAAATCTGACTTTACTGGTTGTTTGGATAGATCCACAGATTAAGCATGGTCCATGACAAAGCTGTTTTGGAATATATTTCCTCCAGCAGATGTCAATTTAGAGTAAGTTTTATGTGTGTTTGGCATCCTAAGCCTAATGCCAGAAGGCTTGTGCTTTCCTACTCTTAGCGACCACTCAAAGCGCTTTACAACACAATCCAGTATTCACCAATTCACACACACACATTCAATTCTCATATATATTTATACACTAGTGGCAGAGGAGCTCATCAGGAGTGAAAAACATTCACAGGAGCAATTAGGGTTCAGGCTGCATTCGACCTTCCGATTCGTGGACGACCACCCTTCCTCCTGAGCCACAGCCGCCGAAATGTTATAGAGCAAAACAGTCCACAGAGTTCAAGTTTTTCCGATATGCAAATACACATAAAAGAAAAAAGGAGAACAAAGAACCTAACCAAGTTGTTTTTGTGACTAAACCTAACCTAGCTCAACATTAGCGGTGTCAGATCAGAAAATGTGTTTTCCTGTTTCCTGTTGATATTGCTGCCAAATCAGAAATTGTTTCTATGTGTCATTCTGGAACGCAATTAGGGTACAAACAACATGTTCTGTTGTTTAATTATGATTATAAAACTGATAGTTGTCCTGGATTATGATTGGCTGAATACACTTTCAAACTTGTTTTAAAATTCTCTGTAAACATACAGCTGTGACCGCATTACTATAGTATCACTGCGCCAAATAGTCATCTAAACAACAGAAGCAAAGACATCCTACAGCTACAGACATTTATGTTTGAGCAGCAGGGATCCTGCTTCGTTGGAGAAATAGGGTTACCTGTTGTTGCTGCTGACGATCCACCGGACTTATCTATCCAAAGCAACAAACTACGCCAACCATCTATGGGGAGTTAACCAAATGTCACGTTAGCTAGCTTGCATGTTTTTATTTGTAGCCTGCCTATTATTCCCACTTTTCTCTAGTTATACTGTGCGTAATAGTTGCCAATGGTAGATACATTTGTGTTTATAATAACTGCAACAAACAGCAAGAAGACTGCTAACATGGTTGAACATTACTTCAACAATTGCACAATAAATGAGGATATCCAGATAAATGTTAATAATCCAACCAATAACCCAATCGTTAATCAAGCTCCAGGGCGTCTGTGTTGCTTGGCAACCAATATGCTATGTCGCTGAAGAACTACAATATTTGGCGGAAGAATTAATATTTGTTTTCAATAAATGATTCGATTTTTTTGTTGTTGAGTGTTTATTTTAGGAAACCTTGCCAGGGATATGTAGTAACCGTTTTATAAAAGCAAGAGGCCGTAAATTGCAGTGATCTTACAACAGAGATGCTGTCAGGCACGATGCGGAGAATTAGTTGGAAGGCAGGGATGTATCTGGAGGGAAGAAGAACAGACAAAGATGTAAAGGTACAGTAACCTGGATGTGCTGATCCAGGGAGCGAATGTGATAAAATGTCAATTAAATTTAATAAAATTTTATAAAATTTTAATAAACCATAAAGGCAATTTGATTTTGTGTGAGTAAAAACAGACAGGAAACAGACAGAAGTGTACAAGCAAGGAAGTTGTTTGGGCTGAAGTTGTTTTAAAAATGATAAATAAATAAAAGTCCTAAAGAATAAATTAATCAGACACCTGTATTTGAGTATTTAAGGCTGGTCTGGAAACAGTGGTCTGATGTGGCAACATGCCAAACCAACCATCTGGTATCCTTCAGGGAAAGAGTTAATCTTCATCATCCAACGTCCCCCTGGTCCATCGTCTTCCCTTTTCTCCATTATGTTCAATGCTGTAAATGTCAATATCAAGGAGGGTTGACAGATGATTTCAGCGCACCCTCCCACCCCACCCCCCTCCCCCCAACACACACACACTGCCACACCGCACACATCAATAGCAAACCCATGCTTTACTAATCAGCTTAACATTCTCTCGCTCTGTCTCTCACCCCACTTGTAGTGTAGGATTGATATCTGATTATGTTGTGTCATTCATCCAGATGGACCCACGTTCAGGCACACAACCGCCCCACCCTACACCACTTCGACCTCTGACCTCCCGAGGTGTTGCCTTGGAAACCTGTTCAGTGAGGATAAGGAGGGCCGGGATGAAGAGGTGGGGAGGACCCATGAGGAGGAGGAAGGGGAGGAGGAGGTATCTGTGTTTGGTATTCCGGGCCAATCTCACGGCTGGTTAAGAACAATGAATAGAGAGTGAGCTGGCCTTGAACGTCTCGACCCCCCCCCCCTCATGTCTCTTCTCTGTGTCTTTACTTGGGTACTCCACCACTCTCATCCTCGTCTGTCTGTTCTCTTTCTCTCCTTCTTTGCTCTGCTCTGGTGCCAGACAGATGGTTCAGAACACAAACATTTGTCTGAAGTTCAGAGAGCATCCCTTACCACTGTAATAAATAAACTGGAGGAAGCAAGACATTTTGTAAATACGACATGTTCTTTGTGAGTACAGATGCCCTTGTCCATTGCGCTTATACATAATGATACTGGCTCCTTGCCAGTTTTTAGACAGGCACACAGGCTGGGGTGGGTGGGTGTTTTCTTTTGATATCCTTTGGATTCAGCGCAGGCACCTCACCTCAAAATGCTTTGTTTTTACAATTAGGAACAAAACATTAGTTGTCAAATACATCCAAATGTGACACAGAATCCAAAGAGGAAGTGGCTTAAGTAGCTGATTGTATTGTCAAGACCCAAGTTTTGTGAAATCAAAAGGTCCCTTTCAGAGCCATTCAACAACAGTTGTCTGTAGCACCATACAGAACAAGTTGAATTTACGGTCATGTAAAGAGTCCTTATACAATCCTTTAATTAATATAACTTTGGAGTATTAAAACATTTAGAGAACCACAATAGCTCCTTTATTGTGATTTAGGCTGTTTTGTTGTATGTTAACATGCCACTCCACTAACCAATGCCCTCTTAAAGACCCCCCCCCCATCTGTATGTAATTTATGTAGAAGAATGATAACTTTCAGATGTGTGGGTGATCTGTTCAAAAACTCTTTGAAACTAACAAGGTTTACTCACAAATAATTGTGCACTCTCTAGTACAACACACTTAAGTATTAAAGTAACCGCTCATCATATGTCATCAATTACACCCCCGCTTCACTGCCCCCACCCCTATCACACACACACACACCACAGAATATAAATACATGACTAACATGTGGAGTCTTCATAGCTTCAGAATAAAGTCATTGTAAAGATAAGGAGTCCTGCATAAAGTCAACTGAATTTTAAATGAAAGGATAACAACAATATTTCAACACAAAGGAAATCAGCCTTTTTTTTTATTTACCCGGAAACATCTCACATGCAAAATTTCAAGCCAAAAACTTCCTCAGTTACACCTTCTATTTTGTCACACACAGGCTAACAGTAACAGAGACATGTTGACAGCAGCCTCCTTAGTAAATATTTTGCCAAGCGGGCTCAGTCTAATCTCCCAGCATGCACTGGGCTGATGCTCGGTTATCCAGATGGACAGCTTTGCTGGGAGTTATTTGGTAAACAGCTCTCATATGTTCTGCTATGTTGCAATACACGAATAAATACATGAATAACTCAGCCAACAAGTAGAGCCAACAACTCCCTCTTCCTCAGCTCCTATGGAGAAATGTCTTGGTTCAGTTTATTCGTAATAATACAGAACAGTTATGTATTGCAATGGGATGTTTTATACTTGAAAGGAGCACACACAGCAGCGTAAGGTGACGACTGCGTGGCTGCTTCTCATCTCCAGGCGGGGCAATGCTCCAGTATCACTACACCAACATGCAGTACTGTACATAAATAATTAATAACTGTCAGAGGTAGCAGCTGAGATATGTACAGGGACTGCATTTGTCTGGTATATTCCCTCAGTTACCGAGAGCCATGCAGTTTGGTTTGTGGCTACTTTCTGTCGTCACATTGCTACTGTATCTTGCCATGTCTGTTCTTATGTACCTGCTTATACTTATATATGCTTATATGTCAATCATTGTGACCTCACTATCAGATTTTATTTTGTATACTTTCTATCAAAAAGATGTTTATTAAAAAGTAAAAAATAAAAATAAAAACAAGGTGCTAGGGGTAAGTGAAAGTATGAATAACAGTGAGACTTCAGTTAGACTGCGTCCGATCAGGATCTATGTCACAGTTTTTAAATATCCGGGCCTGATAGGATATGGAGTGTGTCACAAAAGTTTCACCTGGAAAGAAAAAGAAAATATAAAACCAATGTCTCCACAGACTTTTTGTGAAAACTGTTTCTCTGTAATGTAAGTTGTTGTAATTTAAGGAAGCTTCTTGTTTATTCCTAAAGTTTTAGTCAAAATCTGCTGAAATGTCTCATATTGAGTATTTAAATGTGTGTTGGATTTGACAATAAAGTGTCATGCACACTAACATTATATTTGTGCAACCACTTTTGCACACACCTTTTTCAGAAGTTTTTCCATTTTTTTACTCTTTCTTTAAGTAGCTTGAGGAACGAGGGGGGGGGGGGAGAGAAACAACATCTGGATGAAGCACAACAGTAATTATGGTCGAGGTTTTTCTCACATCGTCTTTCACTAGACTTCACAACGCTGCTTGCTCAGAGTTGAGAGAAGCAGATTTGTGCAGCAGCAGAAGAATTATTTACTGCTTCATCCCTGCCAAGGTTGAAATTTCCATTGCTAATATGAACTTTGCATAAGTGCTTATAATGGTAGCGTTGATTCAGCCTGGTTATTGTTTTTCCACTAAAGTAAAGCAAAGCTGAGAAAATTCCTGGGTAAATATAAACTTTGCTTAAGTACTTATATGGCTGTTTTCTCTCTCCCATATGGCGGCCAAAGGCACAAAGCCTCGGGGGGAATACCAAGCAGCTCAGCTAAGCCCCCGTCCCCATCCACGAGACAAAGAGACAGCTCTTCAAAGCAGCGCTGGGCCTTTAAACAGTTAACAGCAGCAGGCACTTTTAAACGTGACAGTGTTTGAGAATACTTTGCACCACTGAACCCCTGAAGATCTTCCACACCGCCCACTGCCGTCAAAAAGGGAAAAATTTACAAGATGAACTCGTATGAGCTTTGAGTTTCATCTTCTACCGTCTTTACCAACCTCCCTTTCTGTTTGTCTAATTAGTAGTCTTGTCTTCAATTTGTTGTCCAATGTGTTTATTTCTCAGCCATTGTATTCACATTTCAAAAATTCTCTTCTTCTCTGATCAATTAAATAGGCTAATTTTGATTGCATTTATAACTGTTTCAACCTTTTTTGGGAATATTCTAAAAAGGTTATTGTGATATTCTACTGTCTTCCTCTCTTTCTCTCTCTATATATATATATATATATACTGTATATATATATATATATAGAAATATATATATATATTTCTGTAAATATACACACATATATATATATATATATTTAGTATATAAACATATATATATATATATATATATATATACACATATATAGATATATGTGTATATATATCTGGCCGAAAATGTAGCCAAAAATGTGAATGAAAGTGAAAAGATGGCAGTAACTGGATTTGATGTTAAATGGAGAACTGCTTGGCTGTTGATTTGTGTGTGTGTGTGTGTGTGTGTGTGTGTGTGTGTGTGTGTACAGTGGAGACACACACTCAGCCAGGCATCAGGCGTGGCTGTTTGTGTGTAAGAATAATTGCTGTGAGCTGCAGGGAGATTTAAGAGTCTGGGCCCTGCAGCACGACTTTATGGCAGGAGTGTGAAGTGTTATCATTAGTAATGTGATTAACACCTTCTCCACGGGGGCAGCAGGGTGCAGCGCTTTGTGTGAGTGCGTGTGATTTGTGTGTAAGACAGAAAGGAGACAATTATGTGGTGGCTTTGGAGGGGGGATGTATCTTTCCTCATTCTCACTCAAGCCTGTAATATCTAAGGATGATGGTGCGTTGCATTTGTTGCAGCGGGGCCTGCTCTTCCCCGCCGCTATAATTACCTTGTTAATATATTAGCAACCAGCATTGATTACCTGGCTAATCCGATCACAGAGCCCCCAATTGATCCTTCTGCAAGCAGCCCGACAATAAGCACTTTGAGCAAAGTGACGCTCAATAGTACATCCACAATTGGCTCTCTCAGAGCCTAATTGGCTAAAATAAGCCAAACATTTGGGTTTCCTTCTCAACAGTCAGATCAATGGAGGGAATGAGGCCTGAATTCAGATTACTTTCTTAACAAGCTCAGCTGAGTCCCCCCACACTCCACCCCCAATGCCTCTCCTTCGTGTCTTTTCTTATTAATTTTTTTTCAAAGGTTAGTTTTTGGGGTATTTCCACCTCACAGAAAAGACAGACAGGAAATGATAGGAGTGTGCATCATTGGTCTCACAAAATTGTGCAACTCTGACACAAAGATGTTGTTTCAGGAATATGGATTACCGTCCTCCAAATACACGTTTGACACGTGATTAAGCTTAGAATAATTAAAAGACGAGATTTAGTTCATGATTATCTTTTCCCCTGCCTTTGACAGCCTGTTCAGTTACACAGTAATACAGTCAGTGGGCAAAAGGTTCTCATAACTGAAATGAACAATGGCTCCACAACCTAAGAAGTAAAAGAAAAGTCATGTAGTCACTAGTGATGGGAGGTGGTCATTACCTTGAGAAGTGAACATATATGCAGTGTTTACGATAGATTGCATTCACACAATTCGGCATCTGTTCCATTTTAAGATTGAAACTAGTTTTTTGGGGATCTTAAGCTGCATATGCACATGAAGATCAGCTGGCTCCTCAGCCTGTGAGAACAGCATTAGTATGATCAGAATGTTTTCTCTGATGACATCATGGTTTGCGACTGAAGTGGCTTTGAGACTGAAAACTTTATAACAGGATAGTCTGCTTTTTTGAGTATTTACCAGGAAGAGTGTAATGAAAGACACTATTGAGTTATGGGACGTGTAGGGTCCACCTGTGTACAGTCGGTGAAGTGTTTTCAGAGCTTGACCCAAACTAAAAGTCAGGATATCTCGGCCTCTGCTGCTTCAGTTTCCCTGATTGTTTTCCAAATATGTCTGATATAAGTGAACGACCTAGCATGCGAGCATTTGAGTGGCTAAAACCGAGGGGGCTATCTGAAGGCTCACGTCACGTGCACATACACTTATAATATACTGATCCTACTGCCAGACAGAGAGGAGGCACTGACTTGTAAAACGTTTGGACTGAAGTGTGCTTTTGTTCCTCTGACTGGCAGCTCTGAGTCTCCGTCTCTGCGTCCCCCCCCCCCCCTTAGAGACATCTTCACTCTGTTTGGGAGCGTCTCTCTCACTGAAGAGGGAAGAAGCTGTGAGCTGAATTAGTTTTCTTCTCATTACGACTTTTCTTGAAATCTCAGAGAACACAGATATGTGGGATATGTTGTGAATATGCAGCACACTTTGAACATGAGCAGAGATCTTGCGGAAACACATGTGAGCTATTAAAGTCCAGGGGGTTTATAAATTAATTCAAATGAAATGAAATGATCTTTGAGGTGAACAGGTGCCACGTGCACATTTAAAGAGACTATAAAAGTGGATGGAAGAGTAACTTGTGCCTACATGTGTGCGGACTCAGTAAAGATAACATTAGTTGAGAGAAGTTGATCTACAGCCTTACTGCATTATATTCTTTTTTTTTAATTTTCATCATCACAGAACCCCTGCGGGTTTACATGTGTCTTCACCAATTCCTTTAAGATTTTCTTGATAGTACAGCTGCAGTTTTTCAAGTATTTATTCAAGTCAACTGTGCTGCTCCATGTGAAAGCACATCAGGGCAACACATTACTTAACGGGCAGTGGCTGTTTACAGGTGTTGGGGAGTTTTACTGCGTATGTGAAGAAGTTGTATTTGTGTCTCCAGGGGGAGATGTGTGAAGTCTGATAAATGTCCAAAAACAATAGAATCACTTAGTCTGAAAATGAAAAAGATCTGGTTGTGTGGAGTTAGAAGGAAGTGAGGCTACATTAGCTGCGAGCTACACACACACACACACACACACACACACACACACACACACACACACACACCTCCGAATGAACTGCCGACCACATAGGAACATATATTAATACGTAGCTGATGTGAGTCAGCCACCAGCATACCTCCTTTCCTCTTCAATTTTCCTCTTACTTTTTTTTTCATATTGCACCCCTCTTACCCAACTTGCCTGTCTGTCTGTCTGTCAGTCTGTCTGCTTCCCTCTGAGGCCCATCTAAAGGCCAGCTGGTGTCTGACAGCAGCTGAGGAACATAAATCAGATGTGGAGGCAGAATTCCTTACGCTGCGTTGGCATTCATTTTGTCAGCCATGAAATAAAGATGTAGCGGAGCAGGAGGTCAAAGCATACACAATCCACCCCCTCTAAAGCAACAACAATCTAACATGCACCCTTCTCAAAACCTTTATCCTTCCTCTGTGACTTTCTCTCCACAGGTAGCTGCTCTCATCACCTCTTCATTTGTGTGGTCCGCCTTGTCTCGCCATAATTTACGATTGGGTTTGAATGTTATGGGTTTCTGACGGTGAAAAGCAGAAGGCCTATATCTGGAAGTGAACGTGGTTGGAAAAATAATTCTTTGTCGGCACCTTAGCTCAAAATCATTGTCATATCAATGCTCTCAAGAAAACAATGTTTTGGTGATGCTCATATTTATATTTCTAAGGATAAAATTAGAAAATCAAGACGTCAAGCCTTTATCTCATTATCACAACTTTATTATGTACGTATTTCAGATGACACATTCTGTTTGCAACAGTTTTGTTAAGTGAAAACCTACTTTCTTTCATCACTGTTATTGTCTGTCTTTTCTCCTGTAGATCATAGTACAAGAGGAATATGTCCATGATGAAACACACTTCGAGAGTCCATGAAGTACAGAAATCTGTTGGCATGGTCTATAAAGCCCACTTTCCAGCAGCAGCAGGCAGCTGTTTCCAGTGACAAAGCTCTGATGAACCCACTGCACACGACCTGCTCAGCACCAAACAGCAGACAGAACGAGCCAGCGACCAGCTGGTGAACATAGCGGAGCATTTAGCAACTAAGAAGCCAGATATTTTTAATTTGTCTGTTTGAAAGTTGCTGTTTTGTGTGTGTATTGTCATAGATGGTCGCTCTTGTTTTTGATCATCCCATGCACTTATTTTACATGCCGTTTTAATCGTCACCTGAACTATCAATGATTCCAACACCAGTCCCTTGACGGTTCAAGGGACTGGTGTTGGAAATGAGCTTTAGCTCTCTGCACGCGTTACATGCGTCGTATGTAGAGTTGAGGTGTTTACAGCTTTCTTTGTGCATCCAAGCAGACAACAATACTGCTTTAAATGTGTGAATTGTTACAACAACAAAAAAAGGGCAAGATGATGTGGTCACCCTACGCATACACGCACACACACACACATACACACATGTACCCGCACACACGTATACACACACTGCTCCCACTTCTACATTTGAAAGAGCTTATTGTTGCAGCACACCTGCCTGGTCTCCATCATGACCGCAAGCAACATAATGGAATCCCATGTGGGATTTTTGCTTAATCCATGTCCTGCTTGTTCCTGCATTTGTCTGCGTGTCATGGTGACATGTAGCAGGGGGATTGTGTTCACGCGGTTTGTATGTCAACCTATATAACACATGTACAGCATACACACAACAGCAGGCATGAACAACTGAACAAGGGAGAGATAATGTTGGTCGATGTGTGAGGATACAGGGGCCAAAGGTCTAGTGTGTGTGTAATCACATTTATTTTGTGTTTACTGGGCCCCATCTGGTATGTTTGGAATACAGTTGATTGATAATAGTAAGCACCGATATTAAACTTTGTTGTGAAGGGTTTTTCATACTAGAAAGTACAGTGTGGGAAATTATAATTATTAGGTTTCTCCACATTTTACTCTATTAAAAAATGAAAAAGCTGGTGTAAACAAATAAACTACCGTGGATGTGACAATAATACTAATACTAATAATATAAATAGTCATAATAATAATAATAATAAATGTTTTATATATGTAATAATATAAGAACAATAATAGATTTATAAATTAATAAAGATTTTGAATATTAGTATTGTAGGTACTAATATTTCTGGAAGCCAGACGTTTGCTTTCACAACTTAATTAACACACCATCTGAAGATATTAAACCAAACATTTCAAAATTGGAAATTTATAAATGTTTTATGACCTTTATAACTCAGGAGGAATCAACACAACATTACAGGCCATATGACCCACTGTAAATATAAAAAATGTTGATTGGTGCAGCTTTGTAATTTAAATGAAACTTAATGGGTTAATGGGTTCTGATTTAAATGAGGTTTCCGGGAATGAATGTGGATGTGGATGGTGTAGTATGTAATACTGGTGGAAGTGTGTGTCTGCCAATACATGGATGTCGCCTGTACATGCATGTCTGGAAAGTACAAAATGTTTCCAAAACTGTCTTGAATTTTTTTTATCTAAAAGCTTCACCTCTTCAAGTTTTCTCTCAAAATTCCATAAAAATAGCATTTCTTTCCCAGAAATATTTCTGACGGGCTGTATATTAATTTAAAAAAAAAAATTTGTCTTGTCCATGTAACACTACAAAGTAATTACCTTTACAAATCATAAAGGTTAAAGAGCATAATGAAACGTTCTTCTTAACCTTCCAGGCTTAGTTTTTGTCTTTTTTCCCACTATCAATGTTTTTACATCACCATGAGAATTAGCCCCTTTTGACCTTGTTGCCACAAAGCCTTTACAACATATACACTAATTTGTTTTCAATCTCAAATCAGAGTATTTTAACTTCCTCACAGCGGCTCTCATCAATTCCCATCCCTCATTCCTTCTGCCCTCTTCCCATCCATGTCAGTGGTGAAGGTTGGAGGCCGGGGGCAGGGTCAAAGGTTAAAAGGATAGGTCCATGTTTGTCTAGTTGTATTGTCATGGCCTTGGTCCGTCTGACCCCCAATGTGTTCAGATAAGGGCATAGGGTGAAAATATCCCTTATGCACGTGCTTGTGTATGTGTGTGTGTATTTGCATACGTACAAATGGAGCCACACAACTCTCTGAGTTAGGCTAAAACATCAATGGCAAAAAGGAGAAAAAGAAAAAAAGAATAAAAAGTGAAACTGTCATCCGGCCATTGAGCGTCTTTAATGGACTGTGGATACTGGTCTCTGGTGGAGGGGACTTGTCTGCTCTGTCTGAGGGGTTAGCTCTGGTTGTAAAACCTGAGGTGGATATTTCCCTTTCAAAGATCCTTTGAAGAAGAACAAAGGGCTGAGCCAGTCGTGGAGATTACCGCGTTAAACCATGGTCGGCCTCACCCACCCAGGATGGCTGCAGACTGTACGGAGCTGTCGTATCAGTGGCAACATCCACTCCGTGCTGGCCCGCACAGACATCCACATTAAGGCACCCCTGTCTATGGGTTAGATCACCCTCAGATTGTCCTTGTTCCATGTTTCATGTTACAAGAGGTAAATTCCCTTCTTGGAAATCGGTTCAGACAGTAATAAAAGGTACACAATATGATTTAAAAAAGGGTTGGAAAAACAAACTATTTGCTAACTGTGTTATACATGGAGTGGAGATGAAAATTTAAATTGTAACAGGATTAACTCCTTGGGAGCATGAATTTGCAGGCAGACTGATACAGTTCACAGATTAAAACTGGAGGTACGTAGGTTTACGGATTAATGAGGCAGGCAAGGCTCGAAACCAGAAAGGCAGTCCAAACAGGCAAACAAATTCAAAGGAAATAGGCACGAAATTCAAAGTCCAAACAGATCAGGCAAAGATTCGAGCCGGCTGGTAAGACATTTCAGGTTGCAGGTCTCGGATAACAGAGGCGAGAATGCAAAGGCAAGAAGCATCTTCTGGCTGGGGAAAGTGCAACTGCAGGGCTGATGAGGAAAAGTGGAAATAGGTGAGAGACTAGGTCAGGTCACACAGGATGGAGTTGCTGGATGTGAGAGTCAGGTGGGACAGGTGGATTTACAATGATGGCAGGGAAACGCGTGGGCATGGTGCACGAGAGAGGAAACTGAAGGGAGGGACAGAGAGGAAGAATGAGCGATAAACAGAAGGGAAGAATGAGCGATAAACAGAAGGGAAGCAGACGTCGTGACAGTCACCATGTTAAGAGGATGGGAATAATGATTATTCAATTTTGTGTAAATTGTACAGCGCTTTCAGAGATATAGTGTCATTGATCAACAAGTCCTCAAAATGAAAAAGCAAGAAGCATAGTTTGTCATTTCCCTCAAAACGACAGAAGTGTTTTCTGATCTGATGGTTCTGTCAGCGGGACAATAATTGATGTTGGCAACATCCAAAACCTTAGAAAGGTCTGTTACAAATAATGATTCATAAGACAATTTCCCATCGCTGTGGTAACGGTTTCGTTTGAGTGAAAAACTGGTTAAAGTTGGGGTAAGATCATGGAGCTTTAGTTTTGTTTTTGAAAACTAAAGCGGGCTGAGGTTGAGAAATGGTGAACGTAATAATGTCTGCGTGGATACAGTTGAACCAGAGCCTAAATTATACTGAAGTTTCTGGTTCTGAGAGAGCAAATAGCAGAGTGAAAGTAATGAACCTTAAATGAACCTTAAAAATGTTTATTATCTCTTGACTGCAGATGCTTTTGTTACAAAGTAACTTGAGTGTCTCGAGTTTGCAAAGGTGCTACTAGCTGGGCTCCACTGCTTAGCTCTCATAGGAATCATATGCTGTGTGATTGTTTGATGTTTCATACTCAGTATAGATACATTTCTTGTATAATAATGGTTGACGTATAAAATCAATGGGAGTAAATGGAAGTGAGTCCTGAAGGCTTTCAGATATTTTACATTTAAAAAAGTCAAAATCATCAAACACACCACCATCATATTGCGCTTAAATAGGGTTCACTAGTGTTCCATATGGAACATTTTGCAATTTGAATGGAGTGTGTGGGGCTCTGCATGATTTAATACCTCTTGCTGTAAAGCTCATAATAACTGATTGACTTCACGTGTCATCAGAATAGACTGGCACACAGTTGGTCCGTGTGCATTGGTGAATGGAGTTTGTATGAACCCATTCATACGTTAACAATGTACCTCATAACAACTAATGGGCTGGAGAGTTTTTTTTTAAGTTTTAAAGGGAATGATAACAACACTAAGAAAAGTTTTGGTTGGTTACTCCGAGTACATTTTGAGCATTTCCATCTCATGCTATTCAATACTTCTACTCCACTACATTTCAGAGGGATATATTGTACTTTGTTCCTCGATGTTTTCTATTGCAATCTTAAAAATACAACAACCTATTATAAATTCATCTACCAAATGGGGCTAAACAAAATATTGACATTATATCTATATCGTGATATTAAACTAGATAAAACTACAGATCGTCTTAGATTTTGGACATCATAATATCGTTATAAGTGTCTTTTCCTGGATTTAAAGGAAGCTTTTCACTAAGTGATGACATTTTCTGAACTTACCAGACTGTTTTAGCTGTTGTATAATTTGCCTTTACCCACTTAGTCATTATATTCACATTACTGATGAATATATTTAAAAAATAGCATTGTGTAAAACATTTTTTTTAATGCACCAATTTTGTCGCAATATCAATAACGAGGTATTTGGTAAAAAATATTGTAAAATTTGATTGTTCTCAATATCGGCCAGCTCGACTACCAAACAGCATATAAATGAGTTAAAACGACTTAACAACGCTACTTACACATTAAAGCATAAAACCCAATGATAACATATATATCAATATAACACTCACAGAGAGTATTATGCATAATTAGCATGTACCTTTCATAGCCTACTTGACATTTAGCTAATTATACTTCTGTACTTTTTTATCACAACAATTTGAATACAGGGCATTTACTGGAAGTACGTTCCACTTTTACTTCCTTTAGTAAAGGATTTGCATACTTGATACATTGATAAGTATATAAGAATAGGGCATTTTTAATTGAGGAAAACTCTTTTCTTAAAGTAGGAGTGATCGTTGTTTAAGGGAAGATGGTGGCACAACATCAAAGGTCAAAAGGATGTGGGCCCGGCATAACCACCCTTAGTAACAATAACTGGTTTTCATATTATTATTATTATTATCGTTATTATTATTGTTATATCTTTTTATTAGTTATTTTATCATTTAGGTAAAGGTTTTTGGACTTTTCATTTTGTATATACTCCCGTCTCCATCTATTCCTATGTATTCTGCCAGCTGGCCACTTTGTCCAGACACTGTAGTGTGATGCAGACAGACTGATCTAGCTACTCCTGCAAAAAGTGTCAGAACACGTTGGACAGGATTTCATTTAATACTAGAGGTTCTTGCCGATTAATAGAGATAATGAACGTCCCGAGAGGAGTGAAATATGCGCGAGAGGATGTGCAGTATGCAAGTTGGCAAGATGAGAATATGCCCATCTTGCTGCTCATCTCAGGGAAATTTAAGATGTGTGGAAATGTCCTGAGCGGGGGAATGCGCATGATAAAATGTCTGTGACAGTTTTATTGTGATCCAGGAGCATCCTTAGCCAAGACATCAGTCAGCCCGACTCGACAGGATCTCACAGCTGTTGTTATTTAGATGACAATTCACGACCACCGCACCACCAGGGACATTTGATCTGACTGGCCGGGTTACTGTGTGGGGGTTTAGATGAACATAAATAACCAAGCTTAATGAGGCCTGTGATTTTAATATCTCCAGGCTTTAAACTTCACATCTGGGCCGCCAAAGAGTGCCTGAAACAACACAGCTTGGTTTACGGGCAACATGCAGAACAGTACATGGCGGGATCGAAGTTGCAGTAGGCCCCCTATGGGACCACATTGTACTCGGCAAGTTTCTGGTGACAACTTGAGAGGCTGAGCTGTGGGTCAGACCCAGATTAACGTCTTTATTCGTGTCAATCTTTTTTCCTGCAATTGAGTCTAGTTGTTTCCATAAATAAATCATTGACAATATTCTCCCCCTGTTTGACTGAGAAACAGAGGCTTGTTTCATTCACCTGCCAGACTGTTTCCCCTCGAGCCTTGTCTCAACTCAACAACTCTGTCAGTACCAGAGAATATGGTGTAGGTATAAATTGTATCCATTGTATCCGTGGATTTTCATATGAACAAGAAGATCGTTCTACTTGTTCATCTATTGTTGGCTATGTGGCTACTGCTAGCAGCGTGGCTAACTTTAAAGACCAAAGCAATGAACAACCGTAACAATTCCAAGAAGCCCTGATCTCTGTGCTTTGAAGCAAGGTTTTACTTATGTTTACTTAGGTTACTTACTGATCTAGCTTAGTAGAAAGAATATATTTTATCACTGCCAATCTTTATGCACCTGGCCCGATTTGGCGTCACAAAACTTTACAGATATTTTAATTGAGATAAAAATGAAAGGAAAAATCTGTTTGAAGATGAGTGTGTCTGGTAGAGGGATTGGTGCCACTGGCCCGATTTGGCATATTGGTCTGGTAGCAGACTTGTTTTTTATATATTCCTGTGGCAAAAAAAGCAGTTAATACAACTTTAAAGTATACAATTATTTTAAGATTTTTAGCTTTTCTTACCTTTTAGGTAGCGAGTGATTTTTGCTCATTTTATTTTTGGCAAAGTTGTCGGCGCACAGTGTACTATGGAGCTGGATGCTGGTCAGTGCAAGATGGAAGTCAATGTCATCAGAAAGATCAAGCCATAAATGTTTGTAGTAATGACTGCAACACGTACCATTAACTTCCTACAATAGTATTTGTTGCAAAACCAAACATAAGCATGCCATGCTTCCTATGTCACAGTGATAATTTGGTTCATCATGAGTTTATACAAATCTAGTCGGGTTACGAAGAGAATAGTCGTGTGCACGTAAACGCAGCATTGATACAATGACAGATGGCTGAGAGTCTGACGGTGTAGGAGACATGCAATCTCAACAGGCCTAGAATAGACACTCAGTGGTACTAAATTAGTGCCTCCTTTCTCCACCTGACCATCCACACACCACATGTGTTGATCCCATCATCCTCTGGCACCTCCTGCCCTCTGGTAACCTAAGGCCAGGGAGAAATAACCAGCTCTGGTGAAATATCAGCTTACACGTCATGCTCCGACAGGACAAATATGAAAACTTGACATGTATTTGCCTCAACAGAATGTCAGTTAATCAGAAACTGAAGCTCAAAGTGGAGCTTCAGTTTCGTTTTTGAAAACTAAAGCAGGCTGAGGTTGAGAAATGGTGAACGTAATAATGTCTGAGTGGAAACAGTTGAACCAGAGCCTAAATTAGACTGAAGTTTCTGGTTCTGAGAGAGCAAATAGCAGAGTGAAAGTAATGTGCCGAGATTGACCTTAAAAATGTTCATTATCTCTTGACTGCAGATGCTTTTGTTACGAAGTAACTTGAGTGTCTCGAGTTTGCAAAGGTGCTACTAGCTGGGCTCGACTGCTTAGCTCTCATAGGAATCATATACTGTGTGATTGTTTCATGTTCCATACTCAGTATAATAATGGTTGGTGTACAAAATCAATGGGAGTAAATGGAAGTGAGCCATGAAAATGTTGTCAATGCACCAATAGTCAACCCTACAATATCGTCGCATTATCAATATCAAGGTATTTGGTCAAAATATTGGGAAATTAGATTGTTCTCAATATCGGCCAGCTCTACTACCAAACAGCATGTAAATGAGTTAAAACGACTTAACAACGCTACTTACACATTAATGCATACAACTCAATGATAACATATACATCAATATAACCCTCACAGAGAGTATTATGCATAATTAGTATGTACCTTTCATAGCCTACTTGACATTTAGCTAATTATACTTCTGTACTTTTTTTATGACAAAAATTTGAATACAAGGCATTTACTGGAACTACATTCCACTTTTACTTCCTTTAGTAAAGGATTTGCATACTTGATACATTGATAAGTATATAAGAATAGGGCATTTTTAATTGAGGAAAACTCTTTTCTTAAAGTAGGAGTGATCGTTGTTTAAGGGAAGATGGTGGCACAACATCAAAGGTCAAAAGGATGTGGGCCCGGCATAACCACCCTTAGTAACAATAACTGGTTTTCATATTATTATTATTATTATTATCGTTATTATTATTGTTATATCTTTTTATTAGTTATTTTATCATTTAGGTAAAGGTTTTTGGACTTTTTATTTTGTATATACTCCCGTCTCCATCTATTCCTATGTATTCTGCAAGCTGGCCACTTTGTCCAGACACTGTAGTGTGATGCAGACAGACTGATCTAGCTACTCCTGCAAAAAGTGTCAGAACACAGGTACAAGGATTTGCATACTTGATACATTGATAAGTATAAGAATAGGGCATTTTTAATCGAGTCAATACCGCTTTTCTTAAAGTAGAATTTGTTTTTAAATTGTGTTTATATGGCATCGTAGTCAGAGATGTAAGGTGACAAGGTAAAAAAAATCTCCTTTTTTGGGGGAATTTATACTTCACTCATATATTTCTCTCTATGAGTAATGGATGACATTGACTTTAACTTGTCAAATCTGTCAGCAAAGTATCTTAACTGTTATCTAAATATAAACCATTTTACAGCACTGATCATGGCCCGGGGATCAGATCAGTCTTCATTATAAAAAGCCACATGTTGATTTGTGAAAGTCGGTGAGAGGCAATTCCGCTTTATGTTTCTCCACATCACTGACTTTAACGCTCAGTAAGACATTAGCGCCACTCTCTGAGTGGCAAATAGACAAGAAATTGACAGTCGTAGTAGCAATGTCAAGGAGCTGAGGAGAGGCAGTTATGAGCGTGTGAGAACTGTTGTTGATTGTTGAAGGGCAGACGACGCCGTGGCGGGCCGTTGGGATATTTTGTGAGCGTTAGATAAGTGGGGTGTCAATGACAGAGTGATGTCTCTATCCATAGCCAAGAATTTGTCAAGTTCGCCACCAAAAAAAGGAACGTGGAGTAGCAAGCAGGGCCTGCCAGTCAGTCAGTCTCCACACACACACACTCACACAGCTGTGATATGCCAGGCCAGCAGAGAG
>CALSBV010010145.1:1310028-1349347 GCA_943590825.1 Bovichtus diacanthus
GCATGATCCGACTGAGCAAGTGACGAAAGTAATCTTATCTCAATATCAGCTTGGTCCCACATTTCTCTACAATTACTAGCCGGAGTGCCATAACATTTAGAAGATGTTCATAGTGCGTGACATTTGTGTAGTATTGTAGCTGTATATTGGATATTGTAAACGTGACATAGTAGATCAGTGTTACTGTCAACATAATCACAAACACGCCACATGGACAGGCAGCCAGGTTTGTGCAGTTCATATCTTGTTGAGGTGTGAAAGGAAGCGGGAAGTCCAGTAGATAACCACTGAATCATAAACTAATACATTTTTACCATTTGCATTATTTGTTGAGACTTAAAAATGTAAATTGCTAAATAAATGATCATGATTTTTATGCACTCTTAAAATCCTTGTTTTATAGTAACAATTTAGAGATAAATCTACATTTCATTCACATAATGCGAGATTCTTATTATCATAAATTTTTTGGAAAATTACGTTTATTTTTTATAGTGCTAATAGAGATGTACACAGGACATGCAGTGGGAGACAGGGACATGACATGCAACAAAGGCCCCCAGCCAGAACTGACCCCAGGACATTGCAGCCTCATAGTATGTGTCCCATGATTTTAGTGGCCGAAAGAGCTCAACACACTGCAACAACAAAAACAAAACACAAATGAACAAAAGAAACTAAAGCAGACACTGAAACACTGAGACACTAACTTTGAGACATGCTGCAAGTTGTACTGAACAAAGCAGAACGGATTCAAGACACATCCACTAATTATTTAGAGATACTTTACAAAATGTCTAAAAATTAAGTGTTGATGATTAGTTCATTATTTTACTTTCAACTTATAAATGACTTATGACTGACCATCAACTTAATTGCTACCAAAACATTTCTGCATGACAATTAAAAAATGAAATAAAAAAGAGGACATATATCAGCCAAGTATCCTTAGCAATAACTCCCACATTATATGCGTCACATCATGATTTTACATCCAGTGTAAGTAGTATGTCCTTCATGTAGGGAGGTGGATGTTGGTGGGTTCATGCACGAGTTTGCGTCCCATCTTAAATTAATGCTCAGATTTTCAATCCCTCACCTTAACCTTTCCTAACCTTAACCGAGTGTTTTAGTTTCATAAAACTAACCATATCTTTACCTAAGTTGACCCATCTATGAATGACCTTAACCATACAGTAGTTGAAGAAAGAGAGAATTATGACGTGAGAAAAGCAACATCTTTACATTTCCCTTCAGCTAGAGAGTGAACCTGCAGCCTCTCTGGATATCTTGGTTTACGACAGGAAAAAACATCTGTTTTACTGGATTTTGTGGTTTCCATGAACATGCAACATTTGCACTGTGAACTGAGTGAAGGTGGGTTCACCTCCCGCTGAACTGCTCTTACTTTTTGGGTGCATGGAGATCTACAAACCTCAAAAAATGCAATGGTGTTCAAGGTTTTTTTAAACCTTTTTTCCAACATACGTCCACACAGCAGTGTGTGCGCGTGTATGCGTGTGTGTGTGTGCATGCGTGCGTGTGCATGCGTTCGTGTGTGTGTGACATGCTCCCTGCGGTGTGTGCTTGCAGGTCGTGGAGAGGCTGTGTCCAGGGAGCTGCTGCAGCTCTTGTTAGCACAATGAGCAGCAGTCAGGGACAGTGTTTGTGCAGGTGGAAGCCCCTGCTGTCAGAGCACACATAAATCTGCCAGGGGTGGGAGTCCATGTGTAACCTCACCTCAGCCAGGAGAGACATGTTTACTGCCACAGAATAGCACAGCTACTGACCATACTGTGTCTGAGGTCGGACTTAGGTTAAACTGTTTGCATGAACCTCTGATTAAGTGGTCACTTTCTCAACAAATTAACTAGTCACCAGAATGTTTTCCCTCCTTTTGTTACTGTGCTGTAATAGCTAATTTCTAATACATTAAAATTAAACTATTGACCACATTGACAATTAGAAGTTATTGCCATTGAGGGGTTTGAAAAAAAGTACCCTGGGAGGACCTCAGCAACCTTTCTATAATTATGTTAACATGTATCAAGTGGTCAACCCAGTCCTGGATCAAGCCTAGGTGGTGCCCATGACCAAATCTGTAAGTGCTTAAAATGGCTAAATGAAAGGAGAACTCCCCATTCCAGAAAACATGGTCTGTAATCAAGACCAGGACTCTTGTTTGGCCGAAATAAACCCCTTATACATTGAGTTAGATGTGAAAATATGCTGGCTCCACACATTGTATTCCCCGCTGTCTCTCTTTCTACCCGCTGAGCAGCCAGGAACAACTTTACCAGTTCTCAGCAGCCGAGCCAGAGACCAAGACAAATCTGAGTCCAACAAGGCATGGGACCAAGAGTAATGTGCACACTGTATTTTTTTTAAATCTAATAACACAGTTCCTGTTCACAAAACAATGCTTAACTGACCACTCTTACATATCTACTAATGATTGTGTTCAGTGGTCGCTTCTAGGAACAGTTTATCATTCAACCGTCACTCCTGTGTTTTATTGAGGGAAAGGTTAAGCGAGTGTTTCCATTATTTAGCTACCACGAGGCCTCAGGGGAATAACTTCAACATGCTTGTTTGTGTGCGCTCTAGTGTTTCTGTCCAGGTGAGAAGTGGTTTGAGTTTGATATTCACAGTGCAACAGTGTTTTTTATGATCCACAACACCTGTCAAGAGGAAATGTTGGATTAAGCCTCAATGGCACTGTGCACAAGTGTTCTGTTAGATGTTCCTTTTGGCTGACTTCTCCATCAGGTGTTGAGAGCGCAGACATCTGAATACTCTACATATGTGACCTCCATTGCTTCGATACTACATGCTCATGCTAGTGACAGAAGAGAACATTTAATGTGGCCCAAATGTGTCAGTTTGATGGAGGAGTTTGGTTATAGGAATATTTTTGATATTTTGAGTAATACACTGTACAACGTCACAGTTACGCCTAAACTGCCTCATCTTCAGCGCGAATCTTGCTGAATTCTTTCATTGGCAGCCAAACAGAGGTACGTCTGTAGCTTGGCTATTTAAAGACGTCAGCTTTGTGCTGGATGTCCTGCGTCACACTACTGACGAGTCTCCCTGACCAGTCAGTGGTCTGCAGTTTTTTAACTCCACCTTCTAATATCGGCTCAGCTCGACCTGAAGTGGTACCAAAAAAACAAAAGTGTCAGGTGCTCTCCACAGTTTTTGCTAAAAGGAACCCAAAAAAGAGCCTGTGAAGTTGAGTAGTGCCGTGCTGTTTTGCGCCAGACCGTGCAGTGGAAATGCGGCATCGCTTAGTTTAACAGTGGAAAACAGCTATCCTGGCTCTGTCCATAGGTAACACAATACACCTAGCAGCACCTCGAAGTCTCACAGATTAACATGTTATATCTTTGTTGTTTCTACGCCTTAAGGATCAAACAAAGGATAAAGCATGTGTTCATTCGTGAGCTTTAGATGTGCTGACTGGTGGATTTTGTTAGCTCCGGACAGAATTTTTTATGCTAGCGGTAGCCTCTTACTGAGCACACAGACATGTGGTTTCACTTCTAAACTGCTTGTTTGAAGCCTTTACTAAACACAAAGTACAGCTGAGACTGATGGGAACGCCATTAGTTTTGTTGGAGAAAAAGTTTTTGCATGTGATTTCTTTTGTTAGGATCAGTGTTTGTTGTTGTAATACAAATTTTAGCCACAAGAGGATTAAATGCATAAATTCCACATGTTCTAAATAGGACTAAAAGCATTCATGGTTTCTTTGAGGTAAGTTTTCATTTCTCCATGCACTCTAAACATGTATTATGGTATGTAACATAACTGTCATGTCTTTCTTTTTTGGGCATTTTATGCCCTTATATGACAGTGGTAGTGGAGAGAGACAGGAAAGTGCATTTACACCCATATGCCCAAACTACTCAGCTATCGGGTTGCGCCTGGAAATGTATTTTTATCATATCAATATAATTTACCTTGGTTTTATAGTGTATGAAAAAAATCTAAACTCACCCCGAAGAAAACAAGAATGCTTTTCGTCCTATTTAGAACATGGGGGAGTGCACTTTAGTGTGTTGTGGCTGAAATGTGTATTAAAACAACAAACACTACAAAAAAAATCTTTTTGTTTTACCTGACTTAGAAATAACTTGGAAAGTTTAGCCTGACAAAACCTTTTGTTCACCTGTCATTAAGACATAAACAATTTAGATCACACTTAGAAAATGGATGACCAGATTTTTTTCTCTCACTTGCCTCATAAGGCTTCCGTATAACCTGATGATGGCACGAGAATACAGGGTAAGGGTTAACAAAGTTATTACAATCCATCCTGAGGGGGCCGTGCCTGTGTGAACCAAATGTCATGGAGATACATCCGACATTTGTTGAGATATTTCACTCAAAGCCAAGAATGTCAACATCATGGAGGCACACGATGAAAATCTGGGTATTAGGATTCGTCCTCTGGGGAAGATGAATATTTTTTGAGGAGATGCATTTCATCTTAAAACAAAGTGGTGGATTGACTGGCTGACATTGGCCATAAAATGCTTTCCGTGTAACCGGTTTGCTCACATGCTAGGATGTAAAGAATGGCCCGTAGCCTGGAACCCATTGGAGTTAAATTAGTGAAGCCGTACATGTAGATGTATTGTGAACAGCTGCACGGACCTGTTGACGATACGTCAAATTAATTTATGATGCAAATTTAGCTCCAGTTGCACCATAGTCTGGAATGGAATATATCATAGTCTGTTCAGCAATAATTCAGGAGTCTGTGTATGATTCGGGGTTTTTCAGCATGTAATGTGAATGAAGGGTAACTTTACCCCCTAAAGTACTTGTTCATGTTTTTTGTCATTTGTTTCAGTGATGCAGTTGATCAATGATTAAAGTCTGTGCCACAGTACAACACAGTTGCTTTTTTATTTTCATTTACCAATTGTCTCAAAAGGTTTTGTTAACCTGCTTGTATGTGAAATTAAAAGGAAACTTTTTTTTCTGC
Source organism: Bovichtus diacanthus (assembly GCA_943590825.1). Classification (NCBI taxonomy): domain Eukaryota; kingdom Metazoa; phylum Chordata; class Actinopteri; order Perciformes; family Bovichtidae; genus Bovichtus; species Bovichtus diacanthus. Next base: position 1,315,025 of record CALSBV010010145.1, read on the forward strand.
TTTATTTTTTTTTATAGAAAAAATCATCAAGTGTGTGGATAGAATAGAAAGCTGTAATCTAACAGCTAACAATTCCAGCACGCGTTTATTATGTTTAATGAGTAGGACCTCGAGGAGAAGGTATGGATTACATGTACACATTACTAAGACTTGTTGCTCACAGATGTTACTACAAGTATCTATTCCTGCTAAGAGTTGTATGTGTGCTGATTGTGTATGGTGGAGTGAAAGGACAGAGTGGCTGCTTGGCTTGTCCCCATGAGAACCACCTGCTTCAGAGGATGTTAAAGTGTAATCCAGCCTGCCTCTCCGCGGCATCACAAAGAAAGCAGTGTGGAGTAATCTCCAGTGCCTAATCTCTAACCTTAATCACTGGGACACTGTGGAGAAAAAAAGGCCACAGTCTTTTTGAACACGCACCGCCAAATGGTGTGTGCAATTAATCTCCAATTCAGCCGCACAAAACAGCCAATTTGTATGTTAAAGAAGGATGCAGGAGGAGGTAGAAAGGGCCAGTTGTAGTTGGACATTAAGGTCGGGACGTATGCGGTCTCCTTCAACAGCAATCTGCTGCCTGCTGAATAGTGGTGTTTTGATGGTGTGCCATGTGGTGGGACGTAGAGGGGATATAAGGCCTTTTTTGGAGGTTCTTTTTTATTGAGGCACAGGGCAAGCAAACACAGCAGGGAGGATGCCCGAGTGTGGGATGGGTACATGTAGAGGTCAGAGGTCAGAGTAAGACATGAGGCATGATGCTTTCTCCTTTGTTCCCCATTATCTCCTGAAACACACAACTTGTTCTGGCACACTGCTGTTACACACTGCCATGGTGGTCCCAGCAGCAGACAGATGTCCGAGACCCCGACTGCGGTTCAATCACATACACTAGTCTTTCTTCTCTGAAATGTGTTACAACGTAGTATACGAGGGGTTAATTACCACCACTTCTTAATTGTAGAACAAACTGTTATTTTGAAGCAGAGTGCATTTTGGTCTGGCCTTCTGTTCGAGTTCTTAATAGCTGGTGAACAGAAGAACAAATACAACAGAAAAATATAACTTTACAACTGCTGTTATGTTTATTAAAAACATCTCCTCAATATGTAAATTAAACGAGTATTTGCTGTTTCAAATTAGAAGCAAATAACATAATTTCTTGGAGACAGGGTTTCCTCGGCTTATGTAATATTAAACTGAATATATTTTGGACTGTTCGTCAATCAGGTAGGCAGTTTGAAGATGGCACCTTGGTTTATGGGAAGCTGAGACAGGCATTTTCAATATATGTATTAATTAATTTATTAGATTATTTTATAATTATTATTATTATTAGTTCATTTTAGACCAATCAGCAGATTAAGTGATAATGATAATAATTATTACTTGCAGCCCTAATGCCGTATGTGTATATGTGTATTATGTCTAATTATGTCTAATTATTATTATTTATATAATTTTTTATCATTTATTACTTGAATTCTTTTGTTTTTACTTTTCTTCTGCGACTGTACTGTTCCACCTGCTCGCACCATGTATTGCTTGGTCTTACTTCTGTACTCAGAAGCAGCCAATGCTCAGGGAGTCAAATAGCAAATCCTAAAATTGAAAAAGAAAAATGCAATAACACTGTCTTCAGATATCAAATACTTTAGATATTTCTCACCAGCAAATTAGTCTTATATTACTGTTATATTTTTGCTGACGGCAGATGGATCATCAGTGACTTTGATGGCAAATCCTGTACGACGAGAACCATCACACAGTTGTAGGAGAAAGCTTTTGTTCTTTAGTGGAGAACATACAAAACACACGACCGGAGCACCCACCTTGGCTTCAAAATGCATGAGAGTTGGTCAGCGGGCCACTTAGCAGACAGAAAACAATCACAGCAGCTGTCTCCAGACTAGATGAGTTGTGGAAAGTGTTGTTTCCCAGTAATTGTGCAGCAATTGTAGAGCAGTATGAGCCTGATTTGTTGTTGTGAAGATGTGCTGGTCTCCAACAGTAAGACCGCCACAACATAGAACCATACATGGGAATGAACAGACACACAACTACTGTGTGAATTGTTTCTCATGATTAGCTTTGGGAATGTTTTTAATGTTATGGCTTTTGGTTGCAGATGCCAGAGGTGAAATACAGATGGAGACGTTGTGTCTCTGTTTTCACCACATGCAGTTTTTCAGTCATTCAAACCTAAAACTACGTTTGTTACATGTCTGATATTCTCAAGAGGTCAAGTCATTTTGTCATTTTCATTGTCCATACTGTAGTTTTTATTACATCTATTGCATGTCTGCCTGGCTCCGGAGAGGGATTCCTCCTCAGTTGCTCTCTTGAGGTTTCTTCCATTTTTTTCCTTGTTAAAGGTTTGGGGAGCTTTTCCTTGTCAGAAATGAGGGGAAAAGGACAGAGGGTGTCTCCGGCTGTGCAGAGTGTAAAGCCCCTTGAGGCAAATGTGTGCTTTGCTATATTGGGTTGTATAAATAAAATTGACATGACTTAATCAAATATATTACACAAATTATTCTACCAGGAATGTGAGACGCCAAAGCGGCGATAAACAAATGAGGCATCAGTTTGCATGTGCTCATGCATTTGTGTATAGGTTGTGTTTAGGATTCATATTTATTTATGAATGGAAAAATGGAAATCATGTTTTCAAATAGTGGTGGACCAATATACTGAAACAACTTGATTATTTTGTTCTTGTGTTCTTTAAGAGCCTGAGATGGGACGATTGATACAACTCTTGTGCATGTGTATGCCTGTACAGCACTGTGTGTGCGTATGCGTGTGTGAGTGTGTGTCAAATAATTACTTCACAGCAGGTTGAAGCCCTCTCTGTTTCACCTCCTGCTCATACAGGTATGGTCACAAGTGTGCTGTGTTGTACCTGTGACCACAGCCACCAATGATGTCACGGTTTGATGACACAATCTGGAGTAGACCACATCACCACTGGATGTCAGCAAAAACCATTTGAGGCAGTGTGGAGGTAGCTAGAGCCTCATGGCAATCATGCATAAAGCAAATGAAAAATACGTCTACCAACACCTAAAGCCCAACCCATACACAAATACAAATGTATAAATGAAAATATAATAATAATAATAATAATAATAAATTCGATTTATATAGCGCCTTTCTAAAAACCCAAGGACGCTTTATAAAATGGACACAACACACATTGGGGTGGGAAAAAATTATTTGAGGTCATAGGCCTTGGTAAACAGGTGGTGCTTAACCCATAAGAACCTGAGGTGACGCGCATGTCACACACAATTTTAGGGTGTAGCAGGGGTGTCACTTCAAGTATACCCTTAATTTCAACTCATATAGTCCTGAAGCGACACCCAAATCACATTTCTGAAAGGTCATGTGACCAGTGGGATGACCTCATGTTCAATTAGCAGCCACCTTTCCTGACTGTTTTCTCCACAAGCTAACTTCAGTCTGCCAGCTAATTTGCCCCTCTGCCCATCCTGAGGATAAAAGGTAAGATCCATCAAATCCAATGGTTGAAATGTTGGATAACATGTTGTTTGTCGAATATAAATCATTGTTTAGACTTTTTATTTTTTATTCTGTGGTAAAAGAGCAAGTAAATATGTGTGTGACATAGACGTCACTGCAGGCATTTAGACTAAACTGGTAAAAAAAATAAGTGTTGTGACATATGTCACAATTAGAAAACTTGTCATTATCTGATCAGTTTACTTAATTCAATTATACTCAGTAATATATTGTTATTATATTATATATATATAGCTAGCTATAACTAGTAATAACTAGTTACTTATACTACTATCTAGCTAGCTACCTACAACATGGCAGGTTTAGGACTAACGTCATGTGGCACTTTACCTCACAGCTGGAAATGATAATTACCAACGTTACATGATGACATCAGCTGAAAGTCATGATTATTTTCCATATTTTCTTCTCTAGATGAACAGGAAAAATAGGTGGGATGGAGAAAAGGACATCCAGCAGATCCTGGAAATGATCCTGGATGGAAACGAAAGTGAGGTGGAGGGATTAGGTGGTGAGGATGAAGATGAGGATGAATTTGATGATCCTGTCTTAGATCCTGATTATCAGGAGGAGCCATATGAGTCGGAAAGCGACATAGGGGAAGAGGAACCACCTCAACCAGAGGGAGAAGAACCTCCTAATGAAGAACCTCCGACTGCAGCATCCCACCGTTCTACTGGCCAAGAAAGATTCTTATGGCGAAAAAAAGCTTTTGAAACACCAGACCACACCTTCAAAGGAGAGAGGGTCCAACCTCCAGATGAGCTCCCCACTCCCCTGCAGTACTTCAGGAGGTTCATTACAGATGAGATGCTTGTGGCAATGATGGAGCAAACCAACCTCTACAGCGTTCAAACCTCTGCCACCCACAAGAACGTGCAGACCACAGTAAAGGAGCTGGAAATCCTAATCGGCATGTACCTGCGCATGGGACTTTGCCAGCTTCCAGGAAACCGTGTCTACTGGGAAAACGACACAAGGATTGGCATGGTCGCTGACAACATGTCACGCGACCGTTTCCAGACCCTCCTCACATCTCTCCACTTCACCGACAACGAGGATCCATCCAACAGGCAAGAAGGGGATAAGTGCTGGAAGATCCGTCCATGGCTTGACATGTTCCGCAAACAATGTCTCCAGATCACACCGATGGAGCACAACTCCATCGATGAACAGATGGTCTCGTTCAGAGGAACGCGCTGCCCCATCAGGCAATATGCACCCCTGGGGATTCAAGATCTGGGCCCGTTGCTCATCCGACGGAATCCTATGTGATTTCCAGGTCTATGAAGGTGGCACTGGGAAAAGAACCACACTTGGAATGGGAGGAGATGTGGTCGTCAAGTTGTGTGAAACTGATGATAACTCCTTCTGGGAAGGTCTTATGGACCTTGGGGAATGGACTTGATATAATTGTTCCTTGGGAAATGTAGATGTTAAAAAACATATGCCATGCCTAGGTGTAGAGATGTTTGGTGGGGGCACTTTTGGGGCCAATAATGGCATGCGGGCCCTTTTGGGGGCAATCGGAAAATGCAAATACTCCTTTCTCTCTCTGTGCTCTTTCTGAGATGGTTTGACCATGACTAAGTCATCTGAAATGGATTCCATTCCTTCTCAGCTTTCCAACCATACATAATATGCCTATGGTAACATCTTTGGAAGCTTCAGAGTTAATGGAATGTGCTCAGAAATGTCAGAAAACACTGTACATTTAATAATTTAATTTAATAATCAAATAAGACTGCAGTGACACTGATGTCACTTTTCAGATCTCTGTCACCTGGTGGTGGAATTTAGATTTTTTTTTTAGACATGTGTTCTATGTGCTCTATTCAACCTGTGTTATGCTCCCATTAATTTTTATTGAGCCAGAAATTGGTCCAGGTTCTTATGGGTTAAGGTTGGTTTTGAAGGAGTCCAGGGATGAATAATTTCTGATGTGAGCAGGGAGAGAGTTCCAGAGGGTGGGGGCTGCAGCACTGAAGGCTCTGTCACCAAAAGTTCGGAGCCTGGTGCGGGGTGTTGGTAGCAGACCAGTTTCTGAGGAACGGAGTGACCGAGCAGGAGAATAAGGGTGGAGAAAGTCAAATAGGTACTGGGGGGCGAGGCCATGGAGGGATTTGTATGTGAGCAGGAGGAGTTTATAAGTGATGCGAGACTTAATGGGAACCCAATGAAGGTGGATCAGTGTGGGGGTGATGTGCTGCCAGAGCTTAGTGCGGGTCAGAACTCTGGCAGCAGAGTTTTGGACGTACTGGAGCCTGTCCAGGGCTTTGTTGAGTACCCCGGACAGGACTCCATTACAGATATATGGAGTAATGTGCTGTAACTACTTCACACTTCAATTCACTTCATTACTTTTCGTTATAGTGAGACAAAGTAACTCCCTCTAAAATCACAAATTGTCATTATTACATGTATGTATGCGCACTTATTTAACAACCTGAGACACAACGTGTTAATGATAAATTATATCTTTAGAGTATCATACAACTCTGGCAACCAACAAAGTGAGGAGCCAATAGCACGACACAAGACAAAAGTTCAGTCTGGACTTTAAACCGGCAGGTAATCACTCAGTGAGGTCAAGGTGTCCAAAAACGTTGAGCTGAGGCAGAGTCGATAAAACAAAATGGTGGTCAAAAACTTACTAGCAAATATCACAACGAAGGGCTGGGATGCTGACAGAAAGTGACAAGATGAACTACAACAGACAAAGGGAAGCACACAGACTAAACACACCACGGAGTTAGGGTAATGAGGCACAGGTGAAACTAATTAGGGGGGGGGAGGCAGTTAATGACACAGACGGGAAACACACAATGGCAGGAAGTAGTGTGCCTGAAACGAGAGACAAGGTGAGTGACAAAATAAAACAGGAAATAGCAACAGAAAAAACTGAGAACAAGGAAAACCTAACCTAATCCCGGCACCGGGACATCACATAGAGATGTTGCTAGTAGTGCTGGGCGGCATATCAACTTTTTAAGGTATATTGATATATTTTCAGACAACATATAGGATCAGACAATGCAGTTATACAGATATAATTTGACGTTGCACGCGTTACAAACCTGTTTCTTTAATAAAGCCGTGCCAGTGTTTGCATCTCTCCTCATCCTCTCTCTTACACTCACTCTCCCTCTGTGTATGCACAGCGGGCCAGTCCCATAGATGCAAAAGTCTGTAGCCACTGAGTGACTAAGTGGTAAAGTTGCTGAGTGATAAAGTTACACCATCGGCCTGTTGCTCTTTCCAAATGAATCGGTGCTCGTGTTTCAGCTGGTAACGTCTCCTCTGGGATCAATCAGATGCTCCACTCCCTCAATACACAGGCCTTACCTGTAGGCCTTTAAAATGTATATTTCCAACGTGTTCAAAAACAACTTGTAATTGTTGGGTATTGACCACATTAGTAGCATGTGGAGAGAGAGAAGTGGACCTGACAGGTGGGACAGTTGTGACAGAGCTGAGGGGAAATCAATAGGAAAGTTGTCAATAGTAAATGTCCAGTGTAGGTTTCAGTCTGTAAAAGAATAAACACTGTGGCTCCTCAAGAATGATATTTGAGGCTGCAGGCGTATTCATAGTTGTCATGGGATGCAACATGGTCTGGTCTATCTAACAAAGTGACAATAATTACATAATAACACTTTAGATGAGTAACTCAGAACAGACTAAATAACATGATTATACAGTTGAATTATTTGTCTAAAACGTAGCTGAACCATGTCACATGATATGATATCCGTTTAATAAATGTGCCTTTGACTTACAGCTGAACATTTATCCCACATAGATAACCATTCAGCCTAAAAATACCGGGATATGATTTTCGGTCCATATTGCCCAGCCGTAATTGATGGGTGCATGTTTGACCCTTCAACAGAGCCAGGCTGTTTCCCCGAGCTTCCAGTGTTAATGCTAAGCTCAGCTAATCTTCTCCTGGCTCCAGCTGCATCTCAGTAGTTTTGGCCAACCTTTCCTATTGGTAACAGTAACATGTTTCTTATTTATTATTAGCTGAGATCTGGCAACGTAGTGACATCACTTAAACCTCACTTTCACTTTGACCTCCAAATAATGCCGCACTGCGTTATTTCAGGTCGAGCACTAAAGTTGCATTTAAAGCTCAGATGCTACCAGCTGACCGATCATATTATTACGGGTAAATGGCGGCCATTATAACCTGACACTCACCATTACTCATACCACAGGTCCCACCACCACCCCAACCTCCTTCCTTATGTGTTAAACTTTCAGTATTGTTGATTTAACTAAGATTTAATGTTAGTTCCTCATCGCTGCTCGCTCAAAGAGCAGAACCTTTTCTGATAAATCTAACTATATATAACAATTTCATCCAAAAGCTACATTTTGTGGAAATGTATGTATCTGTTACGGTGACCAAATATAAGGACCAACATCAGATACAATTCTTACTGTGTGTTTCATAATCAGCTTTGAGATACAGTCTAATCTCTCTTCCAGTGTAAACACATTTCCCCTGCGTCTGCTGACCACCAAAGCACAGTGGAGCCAGACGCTAGCGTGTCCGGAGCACACTGCCCGCCTCGCCTCCGAGGCTCGTAAAGATGCAGTCCACGGTCCAGGAGGGGCTTTTCATACCTCTTTCCGCCTTTAGCCTGGCTTTGATGAGGGGAATCAGAGATAAAGCTGTCTTTGCCTGGAGAAAACAGACACACACATGCGGCGGGGAGGAGGAGAAGTGAAGGTGTTCTGTTTCAGGATTCACAGGAATTAGTGGTGAAAGGTTGTGAAAATAACACCGAGGCCCAAGCTGTGCGTGAAATTGTGAACAGAGGGATTAATGGGACTGTAAAAAGAGCATTAGAGCCCACCCCACCCCCAAACCACTTCACAGAGGTTTGTCTGGACAACACGGTGTGTGTGTGTGTGTGTGTGTGTGTGTGTGTGTGTGAGTGTGAGTGTGTGTGTGTGTGTGTGTGTGTGCGTGTTGTGAAGAGACCATCTCCTCTTTCTCCATGATGACGTTCATAAAAAAAGAAGAACATATGGATATTGTAACTGTGTTTGAAGGAAATGACCGATAAACAAAACAACAGTTCATCTCTAACTAGGGTAACACTTTAACACTTTATAATAACCATCATTAATAAGTGGTAAATTACATGAAAGATGAAATAATAAAAAAAATGTTATTCATAGTACTGCTAGTAATGTGTTACTTTAACAGTTGTTAAACTATGGCAACATTGTTGCACATATTATAACATACATTTAATATACTATACTAAGTATTTGTTAAGGATTATCAAATGATTTGTAAACCTTCTATAAACATAGATGGAGCAGATATGTGTAATACTTGGATGTAATCCTTCTATAAACATTATTGTATTATATGTAAAGCCTTTATATACATTATTTAAACACTTTTTCACTTTTTCAATGGTTCATAACTGTTTTTTAAACCATTAACATTATGTTTACAAATGAATTCCTAAAGGTTTAGAAATTATAAATAAATAAATAAATATATATATATATATATATATATATATATATAAATATATATTGTGTGCAACAATAAACTGTTCATAGATAGTTTACTAATGTCATGTCAGAATGTAATTGTTATTGCTTGTTATCTTATCAGCTATGATACAATATATATATTTTTTCATATTACACAAATTAAGGATAACATTCCATAAATTACAGCATTACTTATAATTTGTGTACATTATACATTATTAATTACCATATCATTGTTTAACAGTAAAATATCTGTCAACTAAATTATTAATTATTATTAACGATGGTTATTGTAAAGTGTTAGCATTATGGTTAGAGCGGTCCCTGAACACATGAATAGGGCAACATAAAACACACATCACCAGCTGCACTACACTCACGTCCACAGCTCCATTAAGGTACGCTGTGCTTCACATACAGCTGAGAGCACACTTCCTCATAAAACTAGAGTATTTTCATTGAAAAGCACCAGAATGAAGCACAACTGTGATCGGGGACAGTAGCCAGTGGATGTAGCAAGATACGGTTCACTCCTAGTTACCATCCTCAGGAATGTCATGCTGTGCATCAAAAACACAACAACCCCAAAGAGGAAGAAAGAAATATGAAAAGCAACAGAGCAGCAGCAAAGATAATGATCCGATCTTACATTTGCAATACCAGTAATTCAATGGTGTTCTTTTGCTTTTGGCGTTGTATTGAATAAACTGATGTGCTTCCAGTAGGCAGACAATGGATAACAAGTTGCCAAAATACGTTTAAAAAAAAAGAAAAATAAATATTTAAAGGATAAATGAGGAATTTTCAAGTTTTAAGTTAATATTTGATAAAGGATTAAAGACTGAACACTGAAAAACACGATAAACATTATCTTGTATTCCCTGCACTTAACTATCGTACTATACCTGTAGATACAGTACGTGTTCTGCATCCTCTGAGGTATTGACGTCTGGTCAACAATGCATTGTTTGTGTTGTTTAACCTTTTTTTTTCAGCCAGTGCACGAAGCGCTTCTATGTTGATTGCAGTGACATTTTTCTGACATTTGAACATATGGACACACATCTCAACTGGGAGGGAAATATCTAGTGTGGAACGAGAATTGAGATAATCCCAAAAACTAACACTGAAGTCTGTTGTCTGCTTTTCAAGGATCAATACCACAGACACGCTGCTCTTTCCACAGCTGAGATCCAGGTATACAGACACAAAGAAGGTTTAAATGCCAACAGAATGGCAACGCACAAATCTAACTGAGAATCGGGGGGCCACATCATGTAGTTTGACTGTGGTCAAAGCTTTGCATTTGGTCGCATTTTTTCCTCTGTGACAATTCAAATCATTTAATAATAATCAAAAAAGCTCTGATGCTGCAGGGCTGTTAAGATTCAGGATAGCACAACTGATTTAAAGCATAAAATGGCGTGTACTGTACAAGATGGACAGAATTTTTAAAACATTTTTTATTTTAAAAGGCCAATATCACAGTAGATGCACAACACCCATTCGGACTCAATCACTAAACCATGCATTTGTGCATTTGTGTGTTGTGGACAGTGTGGACCATAGTTTTGGTGAATTGAGGCTGAATGGGTGCATCTACTGTAACATTAGCCTTGATTGGTAATTTCACCCAGAACTCTCCAGCTTCTCCATTTAAATAAAGATAAATTAAATTGTACTTCTTCAGATCATCCCATATGGCAAAAATGGAAATTAGAAGATAGGAGTTGAGGCAAAAGAATTAAGGTAGACAGGGATGATGAGAAGCTTTACAGGCTGATGAAGTCGAGGCATATTCAAAGCTGCTGTAATGTGATTTTCTACATAACAATAGTTTATTTGAGATTTTTCCATCTGGATTTAGAGTTCATCATAGCACAGAGACAGCACTGGTGAACAGTTACAAATGATCTTCTGATAGCATCAGGCAAAGCACTGTGATTGTCTTGTTATACCTTAGTATTGCATTCGATAGCATTGGCCATGCGATTCTATTACAGAGACTGGAACATTTAATTGGCATGAAAGGAACCGCATTAAGCTATACATATGTATCCAAGTGATCTCAGTTTGTACGTGTTAATGATGAATCCTCTATGTAAGCAAAAGTTAGTCAGGGAGTCGCGCAAGGTTCTGTACTTGGACATATTCTATTCACCTTTTATATGCTTCTTTTAGGCAATATTATTAGGAATCACTCCATAAACTTTCATTGTTATGCAGATGATTTCCAATTATATCTATCAATCAAACCAGATGAAACCAATCAATTAACTAAACTTCAAGCTGCCTTAAGGACATAAACACTTGGATGTCCTGCAACTTTTTGATGTTAAACACAGTCACTGAAATGATTGTACTTGGCCCCAAATCGCATTTTCTAATGTCATAGTAACTCTGGATGGCATTAACTTGGCCTCCACCACCGCCGTAAGTAATCTACGTGTTATCTTTCATAAAGATATGTCTTTTAACTCCCACTTCAAGGTCTGTCTTCTTTCATCTAATTAACATTACAAAAATATGGCACATCCTGTCTCAAAATGATGCAGAAAAACTAGTCCATGCATTTGTTACCAAGGCTGGATTACTGCAACTCCTTATTATCTGGTTGTCCCAAAAAATCCCTTAAAACTCTTCAGTTGATCCAAAATGCTGCAGCACGTGTATTGACAAGAACTAGGAAAACAAGATCATATTACTCCTGTATTAGCCGCTCTGCACTGGCTCCCTGTAAAATCCTGGATAGAATTAGAAATTGTTCTCCTCTCCGACAAAGCCCTTAATGGTCAGGCTCCAGTTTATCTTAAATCAAATCAAGTTTCAAATCAAATCAAGTTTATTTATTTAGCCCAATATCACAAATGACACATTAGTCTCAGTGGGCTTTACAGACTGTATAGGATATGACCCCCTCTGTCCTGATACCCTCGCACCGCACAAGGAAAAACTCCCTAAAAAAAAAAACACAATTAAAGGGGAAACATGTTCTAAACCTCAGGGAGACACTGAGGAGGATCCTCTCCCAGGACGGACAGACGTGCAATAGGTGACGTGTGTACAGAATAAACAACACAGTTAAAAATACAATATAGAGCTTAAAGAGCTCATAGTACCTTATTACCCCACTACAGCATTGCACTCCCAGAATGCAAGGTTTCTTGTGGTTCCTGGAGTCTCCAAAAGTAGAATGGGAGCCAGAGCCTTCAGAACCAGCTCCCAGTTTGTGTTTGTATGCAGACACCCTCTACACATTTCAGAGCAGGCTAAAGACTTTGATAAAGCTTATAGTTAGGGCTGGCTCAGACTTGCCTTGATCCAAGCCCCTAGTTATGCTGCTATAGATTTAGACCTCTCTCAGCATATGGGGCGTCATCCCCAGAGTTTTTGTGTCTCTCATCTGGCAGGTTGCCACTTTTAAAGGTCACATCTGGAGCATGAAGTTTTCTATCAAATTTCATGGAGTTATCTTGTCCAATAAAAATGTAAATGTAATGGATTTGTCTGTGTCATTGTCTGTTTACAAAAATGTATATTAAATGCCCTGCTGTCAAAAACATTTGATTTGAAACTGTTGTTCATACTGTTATTTCAGAAATGACTCCTGCATTTTTTTATATATTAATACTTCTATTTTATTTGTAAAACTGGTATACACTAATGTTTAAAACATACTGAGGACTTTTGTATGTTTATTTTTTTTTATATAAGCCATTACAGGTTTTTTTTATGTGATTTATATTCAATGCTTTATTGTGTGTGAAATAAAAATTAATAATACAAACAAAAAACCCCACATGAAAACAAACATTCAGGTCATGTTCCTCACAATGTTACTTACTTGTTACTTTATATTCAGCTCGGCTCCCTTTGGTACTGTCTCCAGTATTGTTACAATCAATTTATCAATTTAACACATACCATTACTGTCAGTCTAAATAAGAAGTCTGCCTCACATCCTCACACATCAAGTCACGTTTCTCTCGATTTGTGTTGTGGTGTCCGGACTAACGACCACGAATTGATCACGTTTTGTATTTGATTTAGGCCATTTTCATGTTTCCCACTTAAACATGTCACGATTAATTAATAAACGTTTTTGAAAAGACTAAATTAGTTTAAATTAATATACAGAAGGATAGACTGTGGATTATGCGTGTGTGTGAGTTTGTGTGTGTGTGTGTGTTTGTTTGTTTGTATGTGTGTACATCCTACCAGAACATTCTTTTAACCAACAGCAGGCCCCTCACCTGTCTGGGTTTGGCTGCAATGACAAGCTCAGGTTTCCTCAGTCGTTAACAGCATAAGATTAGCACAACCTGCATTTGTGCTTCCTGTTGTTTCTGACTCCATCAAAATGTCCAACTTCTGTTCGCAGTTCATGTTGCCCTCAACAACTGTAGAAACAGCGTTTCAAGCAGAATATTGTCCAGTATTATAATTACAGTGTGGAAAAAAGGAAAAAAATGGAAATTTCTTGGTGGGTGTCGGTTATAAACTCAGAATGAAATAAGCTAGAAAAATAATTCTGACATACAAAGTACATGTCATGAACAAGTTCTCCCTTTAAAAGGATGATGTGTTGGTTACGGTGCTTCGGATCAAAAAGGATAGATTGACTGAAGTTGTTCTGGCAAACGTGCAAATAACGAGCCGAATGTCTGTCTAAATTAAAAGCATTTTTACATGCTCAGCTTGTGACTGTGAAACATACTGTGGCTGTGACACTTAACCATGCGAAAGTGAACTGCTGTAGCTGCCAGCCAGACCTTCTCTTTATCTTTCTCTCTACTGTCTCCTCTGGCATTTTGTTCACCATTGCACATCATTCCATTCAATAAAAAAACATGTTAGCGTCACTAATCTTTTTTGAGAATTCTGCTACCTGTGACTTATCATTAAAAAAATTAATTGTGAATTCCCAGTAAACACTATGAACTCATGAATACCCAATGATTCATTAACATGGAATCTCAAAGTCTGTTTCTCATTATTATCTAATGCATAGTCCTCGATTGAGAGTTATTCAGGAACAACGTTTTAGCCATTCATCAATTACCAGGTCGTTCCTGATTTCTTCTCTCACTAATTCCCTGGTTACTACTCAGCATTGTTTGAACCACACTGTAAAGTGTTACCAGCTTTTGATACCTAAATACTAAAACTTACTTTTTTGACATATATTTGATATAGATGGAAAGAAACAGGCTAGCAATTAAGACAGGGACACAGGATAAGAACCTTTTCACTTGAAATGTATAATACTGTACTGATTTTGAGTGTAGTTTTAAACTTTAGTTCATTTGGTTTGGGCCATGGTTAAATGAGAAAAATGCTTGCAGAAAACAATTACTCAAAGTGTCTGCTTCAGTTGGGGGTTGAACTCTGGTCAACGGAGTTCAAGACAGAAATATCTGTCCATCATCCCCTCCAGACCTCCACATTCATACTTTCCGCCGTGTTATTTGGAAGCCAAACTGCTGCCTGGCTCTATCTAATGCAGTCCTGCTGGGAAAGGCCATTTCACAGAGTGTTTGCTCTTTACGACATCATGCTCATTTCAAGTTTCCTGAGCCTGGGCTGATGTTACATGCTTGTTAGGTGGCTGTGTTGAGCTGAAAAGCATCTGTGAATGATTTGTCAGTGAGATGTCCTGGATGTATGGACATGAATGAGGAGCCACGAAGAAAGGCTTGCAAAACAAATGAGTGCAGAAGTTAACCTCATGGAGCCACCATTAGACATGCACTGCTACCTCGAACTGCAGAGAGGGTGGAGGGAGGGGGAGGGGAACAGAGGGAGGTGGTGGGCACCGGGGGTGGGTTTGGTGACTTCTATCAGGAAACACTCAGACAAGTTAATCCAATTAGAACAACCAATCGTTGTTACCGAGCGTTGTTGTAAATGCAGGCTTAAAGAGAGCAACAGCCCACAGGCTCAAGTGTTTCTGTTCTTCGGAGTCAGAGATCAAATGTTTATTGTGTTACTGAATGCCTTACAAGACATAAACGCCTTTTTTAAAGTGTCACCCTTGCAAATAGTTTTGACTTGTACCGTGTTAAGAGATCTGCCTTTAAGATTTCAAATATAACTTAATGGTGGTGAATGGAATTTGGTTGGAATGTTAAAATAGCACTACCCTTTTTGACAAATATATTTTGACATGTTTATGACCTGAATTTTTCGGACTTGTTTACTTTGATTCGGGCTTTATTTATACACAATATGATGTATATATTTCTTAAATATAGCATGAGATGAGGTTTCACAAGATGCAGGAGTAGTTCTAGGCTCTCTGTGGCCCCCCACAGAGAGCTTGCTTAACCCTCTCAAACACCAGCTGACACCGCTCCGTCGACTGGACCGGATTTGAGGCACCCTTTCGGGTCAGGTCGGTCAGGGGGCTGGCAGGCTATTACAGACGGTTCATTCCGGGGTTTTCGGAGCTGCCCATAAACCTCCTGACCTCCTTTTTTGTCTTGGGAGCTGGACAGGCGGCAATGGCTGCGGTCTTCTCTAGCTGTGGCCGCACCTGCCTGCCGCCCAAGCACCCCAGATACCGTACCTCCCTCCGTCCAACTGCACACTTCGGGTTGGCCGTGAGCCCCGCTCTCCTCAGGGACTCGAGTACTGCCCCCACCTGCTGCATATGCTGCTCCCACGTCTCACTGTGGATGATGACGTCATCCAGGTAGGTAGCAGCATATGCCGAGTGTGGTCGAAGCACCCGGTCCATGAGCTGCTGGAAGATGGCTGGAGCTCCAAATAACCCGAATGGAAGCGTCAGAAATTGGTACAAGCCGTACGGAGTGGAGAACTGAAGACTCTGGAGACAGGGGAATCTGCCAGATTGGTTGAATCTAGTGTTGTGTAAAAACGAGCCTTGCCTAGCCGATCCAGGAGTTCATCAACCCGGGGCATCAAGAAAGCATTGAATTTGGACACCTCATTCACCCTGCAGTAGTCCACACAGAACCATACTGACCCATCAGCCTTGCGCACCAATGCGCTGGGGCAGCACCAGTCACTGTTGGACTATTCTATTACGCCCATCTCTAGCATAATCTGAAGCTCCACCTGAACGTGAGCGCACCGTCTCTATGTGGTGGTGTGTGAGACTTGTGCGCCCGGGCAGGGGTGAGAACACATCGGCAAATAGCCTTTGCGACGCGACAACGTCTGCCCTCTGACTCGGTGAAAGATGGCACAAGAGACCGGGGGTGATTTGTCCGTCTTTTCTACCTCAGGTCCCAACTCATCTTTCTCCGTCACCGTAGTAGCCAGAGAGGCAGAGGCCACCTCCCTCCATTCTTTTAGGAGATTGAGGTGGCAAATCTGTGCCACTCCCCCCCTGTCTGATCGCGCCACCTCGTAATTGACGTCCCCCACCGCAGGGAACCTCCTCCTCAGAGCTGGGGTCGGCCGGCCCGCTGGGACACTCGGTGACCAGGCTTCCTCCTTCATGCTCCGCCGAGGAAGAGAAAGGTGGTCCTTCGCGAGGACGACCACGGCCTCTAGCAGATCGCAGCGAGAAGCTGGAGTGCTTGCCCCAGCGGCGTGGGTGTGGATTCCCCCTCCGACATGGTCCCTGTTCAGGTGCCAGATGTGAGCTCACCCGCTCACACAGGGAAATAAAAAAAGGGAGAGTCCGTTCGGAACACAAACAATAGTTTATTAAGGCGGCGCCACTCGTCGCCTTCCGCTGGCGCCGCGTTCTCCCAGCCCTCAGCTACCGCTGACGCCGATGCCGTCTCCGTCTCCGTCTCAGTCCCCGTCTCAGTCTCTGTCTTTGTCTCTCCAGACGAACCCAGCCTACGGCAAGACAGAACCAGGTCATCAGCATGCTTTTATTGTGTGACTGATTACCTGATTCCGTCCAGCTGCCTGGTCTCCAGCTGAGCCACTCCCATCTCATCCCCAGCAGCCGACACAGCCACCACACCCCACTGCCACTTAGTGAAATACTAAATGCCTTGTGAAAACCTTTCCATAAACTCTACCAAAATACTTTAACATCAACCAAACCCGAACCCCCAATACCGTAAATAGGTAGTTAGATGAAATGCAATATTATATTTTAATTTGTTAGCAACACATTTTCACTTGTTAAAATTCTAAATGTATTGGGTTGTGGCTGTGTTCAGGGCTGGATTAATTCTGTATGTTATTAGTTAGTGGAGATTTGATCAAACACAAATGTACTCAGTAAAATGCACCATGTGAAACTAGATTTCGACCCAGTGTCCCTCTACTAGATAAGCACACACGATTAGTTCATTCAGTATCCAATTTAATTAAATATTCTACTTTGTAGTGCAAATGCTGTAATTCATTAAATTAACAAAACAAATAAATATGCAGTGATCCTGGGGCTTTTGGGACCCCCGGGTTGGTAATCCAGCCTTGGGTTGTGAGAACATGTTGCTCACTGTTGAGAAGCACTCCAGCTCCTATCAGTACAGTATAAATATGCCACTTGTGTACTGTAATATTTGGTTGGACTCCTATAGTAGTTTATGAGAAGTCATTTTAATTAAAATGTTACACATTTGGAGCTAAACAATGTACAGTATATTTGTGTCGCTCAGGCCTTTAGGAGGGTGCAGCCAGCTGGTGCTGGCGCTCACATAAAAACAGGCCAGTTGCCACAAGTGTCTCCCAGTGTGGACACCAACGCTCCGAGACAAGCTCTTATCCCAGCCGAAGAGCAGAACTACAACCTGCTCTCAGAACATATACGACCCTGAAGCTGAAGTTAGAGAGGATCAACAGCATGAAGATGAGTTGGTTGAGTGAGAAGTGGAAACTGATCCGTGACAATAAGAGCTTACAGAGGACAGTGGGCAGGAAGGGCTTCCATGCTGAGCAGGAAGTCAACAGGTTAGAGAGAGCTTTGGAGAGCTCGGAATTCAAACAGGAGGTTGACTTCCAGCTCATGAGCAGATTATTATAGAGAGGGAACAGGAAGTGAACTGCCTTTTCTTGAAAGTCTCCTCATCCGGGAGGAGACACAGAGAGTCTGATGAAAACAAAAGGCTAGAAGCGGCTTGGAAGGGGGAGAGTGAGAAGATAGAAAGTGGCTTTGAGAACAGCTGGAAGACAATGAAGGAAGAGCTACAGGGCAAGTGGAGCAGTAGAGAGGAAACAAAGTGACATTACATTTGGGGTTTTTGAGGAACTATCTGAGAGTGAAACTACCTAAGGATGAGAGGGCCCTGAAGAAGCCTGAAAATAAGTTTTTATTCAGTCTTGTTCAGCTGTATTTTATTGTAAATGGAGAATCTATTACCTCACACACAGACTTAAAACCTGATGAACAATGAACTCACATTATCAACAGAGTGTGAAGAGGTAACAGTGTTGACATCTATGTGTTGCAGAGATATCTACTGAAACTAGCATGCTAACTCATAGTTCCTGCCCGTAATGTTTAGGATGTGAGTCAGTGTAGCTCCAGTCTGCCTTCAGTACAGAGGGAGAAGAAGTCCAGCTGCCTGACTCAGACTCAGGACTCAGGAGCCGCAGCGGCACACAGTATTGGCACGAGCACATCAGCAGAGTGACACTGAGAAGTTTCCTCTTCTAATGTCCGTCTCGTACACCTGCATGAATATATTGGGTTACTAGCTACACAGCTGTGATGAAGCCAATCCTAAAGCATATTGCAAACAGCTTATGACAATTACCCGATACAATAAGTGACTTCATGCTCTGCCTGAGCTCATGCTCTGCTTTGTTAGTATTACTTTGTCTTGCTGGTTTGGAACATTCCAGAATGCAACAGTCTGAGTGCGTTTACTGTAACAAGATGAGGAACAATACATACTCTTAACCTTTTAACCTTTCTACACATTTGCTTCACTTCACCATGCACATGTTATATTAGGAGTGGAAACAGACTGTCCGAAGCAAGAATCCCAAAGAACAAGAAACCCTGATCTCAGTTTTATGATGAAGGCCGAGTAAAATACCCAGTAGTATCAATAAGTAGCCGCGTTTTGTAACTTACTGATCTAGCTTAGTAGAAATAGTTGTGTATCACTCCCCCTCTTCACCTTCTGTGCCTCCTCTCACAGCGGGGCTCTTTCACCAGGTAGAGTATCCACAGTTAACATTACTCCATTTGTTCCACCGTCCGCTATTTCCGCTGCCTGGGGATAGGTGCTGTAAGTGATTTTTGTTGAGTTTTAAGCTCATTTTTGAGTTGCCTCTTAGTGAAATGCTGTCTGGTAAGCAGTGATGCAGTGTATAGGGCTTTTATTGTGAAACGTAAGAACAGAAGGAGTATATCTGTAATGTGCTGATGTTGACAATGTGGGAGCAATGAAGAGTTTGCTGTCTTGGTTCAGATCTCCCCGGAGGATCGTGACCCTGAGGCAGACAGCATTTCATAGTGAAAGAGAGGCTTATAGGGAACCTATGTAAAGGCTGATGGTTTCATTATTCTATAGCCATTACATTGTGCTATCAACACTGACTTCATAATGATAAACTAAAGCAAAAAAGCCTCTCTTGAATTTCTGCACCACAGCATGTAGGAACCTCACACTGTACAATGTGACACTGTAACCAAAGTATGACTTCATAGATTCTTACTCTTCACACACCTCTAAGGAGGGAGATATACTTGCTTTTTAACCACACATTCGCTATGACAACCGGCTGTGTCGTGAACGTATTTATTGTGCATGGACTTCATTATTTCCTACACTGCGTAGCGTTCATTTCTGAGGACGTGCACAATGAACGGCCGCAGGATAAATGAGGTAGCCATCATGCGCATGCGAACACGTAGTTAAAAGCACGTATATCTCCTCCCCTGAAACTCAGCATTATCAAAAGATGCATAATAACTTCTTCTGTAGTTTTGAATAACTCTGTGTCATCAGTCAAGAACATCAAATACATTAATACATTGTAGATGTGAATGACAAAGCCTTCATAATAAAAGGCTGATATCTGCACCACATTATACTGGCCTAACCCTGGAGCCCCACCCAGCATGCCTTGCTGTTGACATTGCTTCTTGCTTCCTTGCTGGTTTCTAAGCAACAGCGTTTGTACCTAATGGGCAGAGTTACATCAGCCTCATTGACAGCGAGTAAAAAACCTGTTGGAGAGGACAGGAGCTGCTAAAAGAAGAGGTGAAGTGAGGAATAACTACCGGGATGAAAGGCTTTTAGTATGGAGGTAAAAGGCAAGACAGAGGCCTACGAGAGTCCAGCAGCAGAGCAGACTGAGATGACTAAAGCAAACAGTAAACGTCCGTCAGAGAGAAGACTGGCCCTCATCTCTGACCTCCACACTCCCACAAATCTACAGGCTTAATTGGAGATTCTGCCGTATTGCTTTCAATCAGTGTTCTTTATTTGCCAGTGCAGCCACTCGTAACCTGTGCAAATTTTAGTGTGCTTACAGCAAAAAAAAAAAAAAAAAAAAGATATCTAAAATTCAGCAAATGTAATCATAACCAGACAGCTGTAATGGACATTTATACAGCTATCCTTTACAAAAAAACATGTGTATTTTCCTGGTGATACACGTGAAATGATTTTCACATGGCACAAAAATGTCCAAAATCCACATCATTGAGAGTATGTGGTCTGTTTAATATCCAAACACCACAAATGTGTATATGTGAACTTTTACGTTCCTCATGTGAAATGTGTTATGCATACTTTATGCTTTTTGGTAAGGAATTAATTAATTAATTAATTAATTAATTAATTAAAAATTGGATTTTGTGTGAATGAACAGTTTGAATGTTGAAGGATTGTATGATTTATTAAAAACATTGGACGTAAAGAAAACATGAACCATCTCTGCAAAATGATTTTATTTTTGTCTTCTTTTAGAATTTGCTTCAGTCAAAAACACACTCAATATAGAAGCAGACTGGATCTGATTGCAGCTATATTTCAAAATCATGAAGAAACATTTACTCAATAAATACATGTTTTTAGCGTGTGCTTAAATGTGGTAGGATTTTCTTTTCTGAGCATATGTACACCATAAATAACTTTAAGGGTTGGAGCACATTTCAGACTTTGGCAAAAATGAAAAAATAAAAATAAATCAAAACTTGTATAAATATAGGTTTATCTAAGGACTGAGGACATGAAGAAAAAAAAATCCAGGATAAAACTTGAATCCTGTTGCCCACATAACCATTATTAACAGTTGCTTCAGGGATAAACGCAATCAAGCTGCCTGAGCTGGCATTCCAACGGGTTGCATATGGTCTGTCAGTCTTCTTACAGTCACCCAGAAATCATTACCACAGAAAAACAAAACAAAACAACACAATACGTCCCATATCTTCTGTCATTTCCTCGGAAGATACTCAAGTTTCTTGCAAAAAAATAAAAAAAGAATGCTGTAGAATGTATATCAGGTCATTTTATTGTCTCACCAATCAGATACTATATCAAATATCAAAGCAGCATATGTCCTGTGTCACCCATTAAAATATGTTCAACAATCCATTCAGTATCCATGGTTCTCACTGTACAATCATATTTTTCATATACCCATGAGAGTCATCATGGTAAATGTACTTACCTTCCTGCAAGATACCAACGCTGAGAGAAAAGAAACGTTGAGAGAATGGCTTTGCATATTAGTCTGTGAGGTTTACACTGACGTACGCTTTATTTCAGGGCCAACCTGTGCTCTGCATCACTGCAAAAAAACACGATACCCAACCCTGTCATTACTTTTCATCCAGATGCATTTTCTACGGAGCCCTGTTTTCCATCTTTTCTGTCATACTGATCAGTTTTGGCTAAAGGGTTGTTTGTTTTTGCACTCAACTGTGACTTATACTACGTCTTAATCCCCCCATATTTGTTTACGTATTTTGTCGTTTGATTTGGAAGACATGTTGACACTTTGCTATTGGTTGAGGTTGCGACTTTGCAGGTCAAAGTTCATCAACATTGAACATCATGCAATGCGAAGAGGCAAATTGGCTTTGCCATCGAAAGCAAATATTTGATTAGGCCCTTAGCTCGCATAGAATGAAAGTGAACCAGATAAGAATTTTCGCCATTGTCAATTTTGCACGTGTGACTTTGCCGTCATGCTGCTGCCAGTGTTGGTTCTCTTTCTATTTGGGTCTGTTTGGATCAACCACGCTTTGGAATAGATCAAATTTTCCTTGGGTGTATTCAGATCAGGTACGACTATCTTAAGGTCCCTTTTGGATTGGGTCCTACTTTATTGAAAATCTTTGCATGCATCAGGTTTGTACCAGACTTTGGGCCAGAGGAAGCAAATAAATTCATCCATGTAACATAAAGTCTTTGATGAAAAGCTGCAGTAAAAATAGCATCATTTACCAGAAGCACAGGCATTGCTATAATTATGGGATCTTGTTGTTCCATCTTGACAATATCTTGAGCACCCGTTCAGAGAAACATGCACTGACATGTTGTTTTGCAGAGTTTAGAAATTGACGTTTGAATGACGAATGGGGGGAAATACAGCCACAATGTAGCTCTATAATGAAGCAACAATTTGAAGAAAGTGATCAGTATGATGGAAAAACAGGCTAACAGGATCCAGACTAACGATGGCTTCATGTTGTAACGGAGCTAACCAGCTCAGGCTATGTGACCGCAGTCTCACTGCGTGTGTTAAATGAGTGTTAGCTGCCATTGCTGATAATGACAGAGGTGCCTTTATGTCCGGGGGTCTGCTCTGCTGGTATGCGGAGGTGAGGGATCACATCATAGTGGGTGTGGCCTGTGCTGGCGGAGTTGCAGTAGCCTCGGAGGCTCTCTGGGTCATAGAGATGCTCCAGAGCGTAGCCTGTCAAGGAGTAGGTTTTATGCTTGTCCAAGTAAGGCCGTGTGTGGGTGTGGGAGGGGTAGAGGACTGGGTCAGAGGAGAGGGAAGCCGAGCACTGACCTGGCCGACCTAACGGGTGGTGTAATGGCAAAGAAAGGGGGGATAGGTCTGTTTGGAGGTAGTCTTTGGGCTTGTGGAGGCGCTCAGAACCTGGACTGCTGAGCCTGGACAGGGGGGCGGGACTAGGCGCAGGGCTGATCACCTGGCTCAAACCTCGACACACCATGGTCTGTAGCGGCAAGTGCCCTTGAGTATACTCGGGAGTGAAGCATTGACCAGGGCCCTTGGGCAGCCCATTGGCAGGCCCCAGTGGTCCATCCGGAGGGCTCTTGCGCAGCTGAAGTCGACATTCTTCTTCCTTGATCATCTGCTGGGTGGCTCGGATCAGGGTTTCGATCTTGCTGGGTTCCTGCGGACTACAGCGGTAGTGGTCAGCTTGGTACCGATCCCCTGAGTCACTGGCTGAGCCTCCATCTGGAGAGCTGACTACGCTTTCCTCGTCCCAGTGGCCCCGGCCTGCAGGAGGACACAATGAAAACATTCAGTGCATAGGAAACAAGAGTCAATACTTTATTGCCATTTCAACATAGTGGATAGCAATTTGGTTTGGTGAGCTCACACAAAACAAGACACAACCTCACATACAGTGACCAACATTAAAGTAAATGGTCTAATGGAGTAGATTTCAGCAGGTGATGGTAGCTCCTGGCCTGTGATTTTCTGGTGTTCTGAGGTGTTTTCATACCAAGTTATTCCAAAGTTGAGGACGCTCTTGATCCTAGCACGATAACACTGCAACATACCTTCCTGTGGTATGGAAAACTTTTTCAGCTGTCTGTGTTGTGCTGTTTTTTTCAGTACTTTAGGAAGACTCACTTTAAAGAAGAGGATGAATTTGCAGTGCTCCACCTGTTGAATTTCCTCCCCATTTATGAATAAAGGTACATGGCCACTGTTACTCTTCCTTAAGTCCACCACTACTTCTTTTGTGTTGGAAACATTCAACTCCAATTTGTTGGCTGTACACCAGAAATTAAAATTATTTTCTGTAAGCTCTTTCACTGTTAGAAATGAGTTCTACCCATATCATATCATCGGCAAACTTACAAATATTAACCTATATTAAACACTGAGCTGTATCAACAAACAGAACCCTTGCATAAGTGTCAGGTGCATTGATGTGTTGAAGAACTGAGTGCAAACATTAATGACATCAACAAACCTATTTGCCCTATATGCAAACTAATAAGGTTAAAGGGCAACGCTGGACTAGTGACTACAAACCAGGTGCAAAGACCTACATTATAACAGCTGTTAAGGCGACAGGTCTATAATGATTCAAGCAGTTTGTATTAGATCTTTATTAGAGGCACAGGAACAATAACAGCAGACTTAAAACAGGCTGGGATCCTTGGCTGTAAAACGACTACCGTAATTTCTGGAGTATTCAGCGCATCTGAATATAAGCCGCACCCACTGAATTTTTTAAAAATATGTATTTTGTACATAAATAAGCCGCACATGTCTATAAGCCGCAGGTGCCTACCAGTACATTGAAACAAATGAACTTTACACAGGCTTTAACGAAACACGGCTTGGAACAAAAATAAATAGGCCTTTAAACGCCTTCAACTTGAAAGCTGCATCATATGCCTTTCTCCGTGTCTTTGCCATGATGAGGGTGACAAAATGACTACCGTAATCAGAATCGTGACCATTCATAATGTCCGCTGTTTAAAATGTCCGCTGTTCATAATGTCCGCTGTTCATAATGTCCGCTGCTGAAGACATTCCAAGAACTAATAATGCAATTGAAGGTTGGCATAATGTTTTTAGAGGTTCATTTGGTACACTGAATGAAACACCGAGAAATTTCGTAAAAAAGTTAATTACCGTAATGAATGGGAAGTTTGAGCGCGCTCGATTTACGTCACATTATGTGACGGTGCTCAGTTTTTTGCCGACATGAAGCTTGTGAAAGCGGGAAAAATCCATAAATTAGCCGCGTCATTGTATAAACCGCGAGGTTCAAAGTGTGGGAAAAAAGTAGCGGCTTATAGTCCGGAAATTACAGTAGTTAGAAATCTGAGTTAGAATGGGGCCAAGCCCATCGCCACACCACCAAGTAAGAGCCTGCAGCCTTTCTACTGTTTCCAACCTCATGTTATTAAAGTAATACAGCAATTAAAAATGGAGCATTGCTGATCTGATGAAGAAGGGGAATAAGGCAGTGGGACCAAGTTGGTGTCAAACCTGCAGTAAAATGTATTCAACTCATCAGTCAGTTTGAATCAGAATCTATGGTTTTGTTTTAGAGTTTGGGATGAATTGTATTACCTTCCACAGAACTCTGCTCTCATGAAAGTTGAGTTTATTTTCACATTTGGTTTTGTACTGTATTTTAACTCATTCAAAATGTATACTTGAATGCTTTGTAGAGATCTTTGTCGCCTGATTTGAAAGCTGCATTTTCCCTTTTCCAGAATTCTTTAATATCTTTACTAAATCTTGGTTTATTGTTAGTATAGGCCGTAACTGATTTAGATGGAATATATTCATCTTCAACTAATTTTATCTAAGATGTGACCACATCAGACAAGAGTCTAGATCATCATGTTCCTCTCTAAATACTGCCCAGTTAGTTTTCAGAAGTCATTCAACCTGTCTGTGTTCTGAGGGGACTTTTCACAATGACTATGTTTACATGCACAACCATTTAAGGTTTTTGACCCTATTCCGAAAATGACAATATTCCTACTAAGCTGTTTACATGGCAGAAGAAAATGTATATTGCACTAATATTCCCTTTTACACGCAGCCGGTGGCAGACTTGTTCGACTGTGTGAACACAGCCTCACTCTTTCATTCCTTCAAACACCTTTTTGATAAGGGGGGTGTTGCGATATTTGCACATATCCAAAAATCTGTTGATATCCAAGTCTTATATAATGTTTAAATGTTAAGTGTGATTCTCCTTCTGACCAGAAATGTGGGCTTTTTCTTTGGGCATGAATCTTTTCCCCAGCCTTGCAAACTGTTGTCTAGCTTGTTTGTGTACAACGCAGAGAGCTGAGTGTGTCACAAACTGCAGTAAGAACCCCAATCGATATGCATATTCTGAAAGTGTTATATACATGTCCAAAGAATGCTCCTAAAACCCAAATACTATCGGCATATTGCACATGTCTTAATCGTAAAAAGCTACATTCTGAATAAGGCCTAATTCGGAATATCCAATGGAACATGCTGTTTACATTTTTCAAATTCGAAAAATTGTCTAAATGTAAATTTTGTCCGTTTTAAACTTCATTCCACAATGAACACCTTGTAATTGTATATGTATGTTGTGTATATATTTATATGATCAACCCCGCGATGCAAGAAAAGTTGGGGACCACTGCACTATAGAATGGTGACATCTTCAGTAAACATTAACACAAATTAATATCATTATTAGCAAGTATGGCTGCTTTTGGCTTTCACAGGTTCCTCTTAATTCTGCAGGGTTTTCTGGCATAAACATACTGTATGAGGACATGCTAGTTGCGTGCCCTGCCATCAGTGTATGAATGTGTTTGTGAATGGGTAAACGTGGACATGTAGTTTAAAAGTGCTTTGAGTGATCGGAAGACTAGAAATGCGCTATATGAATCCAAGTACATTTACAATTTACATAATGGCCTAATAGAGTCATTTGGTGAGACAATATGCCACTTAACAGCTCAAGTCATACAGGAAGCACCTTTAATCTATCTATCAGGGGCTCCACACAAAATACTGGCTGTTGGCAGGTTCAGTCTAAAACTATCAAGGCTTTGACTGACCATATAGCTTGGTCTCTACAGTGGACGTGGCCCGGGTCTTAATCCTCACCATGGTAACTGTGGATGGCTGCGATGTGCGGCACACTGCTGTCATATCCCTCGTGGTTCTCCAAGGAGCTCTTGCTCAATGGTAGGACTGACCGGGTGGTGCCCCACCATGTGTCCCTGCCAGATGGAGGTGCTCCTAGAAAATATCGGCCCGCCTCACATCGACCTCGCTCACAACTCTGACCTTGACCATGTGCGTGGAGGTGTGTGTAGCCGTCGCTGGTGGTGTGATGGTGTTCTTCAGACAAGCTGTAGCAGAGCGTGCGGGGATCAGTGAACTGCCTGTACACACAGGAGGCATCCAGGCCTTCACTGTGCTCCAGCAGCTGAGGAGAGGCTGTGTCGGTGAGGGGGCTGCTGCCCCATGGACTGTCCTGGTCAGACTCTGACCGCTCCGTCTGGAAACTAGGATACTGCGGTGACAAATGTGGGTAGGGAGACAAGAACATATATTATAGAAAGCCTTCATATGAGGTGACACTTTGAGATGCACAGCTGACTACATTTCTGGATGTTTGCGAGGACATCTTATCAACCTGAGATATAAACAAACCTGTCAGCTCTTTGAGACATTGCAGGCTCCAGGGGCTCCAAAAAAGCTAATTACAAATCTTTTTTTGCCATTGTTTAACTAATAATGTATTAAAGTACTATTATGGTACTTGTTTTAATGTTAGAAATGTTCTAACTCCACAGGTTCCCTAGGCAGTGCTCGTCATACTACACCTACACCTTACAAAATCAGCCAAAAGAAACTAAGAAAAAGACTCATCTGGGTCAAAGTATACTGGTTAGCTA
This sequence comes from Bovichtus diacanthus, assembly GCA_943590825.1. Lineage (NCBI taxonomy): Eukaryota > Metazoa > Chordata > Actinopteri > Perciformes > Bovichtidae > Bovichtus > Bovichtus diacanthus. Next base: position 1,342,609 of record CALSBV010010145.1, read on the forward strand.
TGTATTTTCAATTGCTATAAAAAAATAAAAATAAAAAAAAAACAATCAACAGGAAAAATGCCAGGCTTTAAATGTGTGTCACATGACCCGCTTGGGCCCAGAAATATATTTTACCGTAGCCATTACAAAAGAAAAAGCTAAACAACAATGAAGAAAATGTACTGGGCGTCACAAGCACTCAATTAACAAACCAAAATCAATCTGTATTCAAGAAAGTGAAGTAAAAAATTTTAATCACAAAGAGAACTATCAAGAAACATGAGAAGCCAGACAATCATGAAGGTTGTAAACAAACCCGCAGGTAAGCCAATATTATTTGGAAGAGAAAACAAAGGCAAAGTAAAATTATTACCCAACATCCATCAGATTACTTTCTGGGTCTACTTTGGTTTATACTTGCAGTAGTTGTGTGCACATAGTTTTCCTGTGAAATGAGGGATTATTACCAACATGGTGGGTGCTCTCTAGACGTCCTTCTTCCCAGCCACATCCTCCAGTTCTCAGATTTTGAGCCTGTTCCCAGGCTATAGGGGATAATGCTACTGACCTCGACTGAGTCCTTTCAATGAAGAAGAGGCAACGGTTCTACTTTGAGCTCCTTTCAGACGTCCCCCCCAAGATGAACCCCACAGCCTCCCTGCGAAGGAACCTTATTTTGGCTTCTTGTATCTGTGATCTCATTCTTTCAGTTATCACCCTAAAAAAAGTGCTTTAGATAATCTGGCTAAACTGTTTGCTAGTTTAAAACCTGTCTGACTGACTGCTCGAGTTCCTTGCTCTGCTGGACTTTGCTGGAGCAACGTCACATGTCATACGTGTTCAAAGATCTCAGCCATTTCTTTGGTGAATACCGACAGAAATTATGGAACCAGGTTTTAACAAACCAGACTTGTTCTTTAAATAATACATGATAGTACCACTGTATGCTCCCTTCAAATCAGCCAAAACAAGGTGTCACAAAGTTTTTCAACTTCCCACCAGGAAATGCGAACTAAATAAGACGTTTGACACCACTGTTCACATCAGCATGCCATCATGTGTTGGAAGCCATATGAAATCAAATCCTCACCTGTGTGTACGGCGAGAGTCTTGCTTTGGTCTTGGGCCGGGATACTCTGCTCTTGGGAGTTCTGCAGTTCTCCGTAAGGCTGGCGGTGCTGCTGCTGCTGTAGGGGAGAGAAGCCTTGGACGTGGCTTGGTCCAGAGAAAGCTGAAGGCCTTTATACTCTGTCTCCCTAAATACACAAGCATAAATTCACAGTAATATTGTTTATATTTTGCATTTGCCTAGATTTAATGTAGTCTATAATTACACAAGGAGAGATGCCAGTCCCCTGGAAAGGCTGTTTATTAAAGAACACAAACAGCCCATGTGTACCTGCGTGTTTGTTTTTTCTCTAGGTGCAAAAACCCATTAACATCTGTTGAGCAATTAGAGCCTCCTCATGGTGCTGAGAGGGCCAGCATGTGGAGAGATGTGTTTGTGTTTCTGTGTGTGTGCGTGTGTGTGTGCGTGTGTGAGTGCGACTGCTGGGAAGGGTGGGGGTGTGCTAAGAGGGCTCGAACGGCTGTTGGGAAGCTTGTTTTACCAGAAAGATTGCAGCAAGGCCTTCAACAAACACTCTACAGAGGGAAAGCTGTCCAATAAAATACACTGGGAGATTAAAGGCTATGTCTGGCTAAATCAGGCCCATAGGGAAAGCTTGGATGTCTCACTACTGGAAAATGGGAATTGATTTCTTGCTAAAGTGTTTTACAGATCTCACCATGAATGATGAATCAAGTTTGATAACAGAAAATCTGGACAGGGTTTACTTGAGACAAACAGTGATCCATCTCCCGCACTCATCTCCCCTCTGTCTCAATCTTTCTCTACACAAACACAAATTCATACATACATGCAGACACACTTTGCATCAGTTTCATTTGGAGAGAGTCCCAAAATGTCACGTTCATTAAATACTGTTGCTCGAACTATGATGCTGGCAGCTAAGAAATTGTTTTAGCCATGTAAGCATTTTGTTGCTTATCAGGAAAATCACTTTAGTGCAGTTTTAAGGGGAATGCAGGGAGTAGAGAAACAACAAATGCAGATGTTGCATTACAGCTCACAGGAGTCACTGAATGGTATGAACATGACTTGAATCATATGCATATGGCCTACATAGTCACCAGATCTTAACCCAACTGAACACCTCTGGGAGATTTTAGAGTGACCACTGTCATCATCAAATCACCAAATGAGGGGACATCTTCTGGAAGAATGCTGTTCATCCCTCCAGTACAGTTCCATTCACTGGGAGAAACTACGACAAAGACTAGTGAAGGTGTCTGGAGCATGTTGGTGGAACTTCTCCTTACAAAGACTTAACAAAGTATTGGTTTCCGTCCACTTGTGATTGACACTAAAGTAATTCAGTAGCTTTTTAAGTTTACAATTAAACAAGAGGACAATATAATGCTAATTGTTGCCGAAATACAGGCTGTTGCACCTAAAGATCTTTAAAAAAAATTTACCAGAATGAATCGTTTGATCTATTAAACTACAAGAAATAGTGAAAAATGTCTTTTCAATTTCCCAGAGCTCAAATAGTTTTAGTCCAAAGACCAGCACATTATCAAAACATTTTAAATTAACTATATAGGATAAAGAAAAGCAGCATATCCTTACATTGCAGAATCTGTAATCAGCGAATGTTGTTAAATCTGATTGAAAAATGTCAATTGATTGATTAATATTTGCTCATGAATTTTCTGTCAGTCAACTAACCATTTCCGCTGTAGCCTATTATGCATACATAAGAGTGACCACTTAATACATTCATTGATTTTAGACACCTGGTGAACACACACACACATACACAAACACACGCACACACATCTGTGTGTAAGTGGATTGTTGCTATTGATTGAATCAAAATAAATGGTATCACCCTAAAGCATTGGTTCCCAACCTTTTTGTCATGAAAACCCTTAAAATGAAGCAGTATGTACTTGTGACCCTGCTACCCCAAACTTTTAGAGGCCTGAGGAAGTGAAATTATCAGTTGTCACAAGAAACAAAGTGAGAAAAGAATCAAAAATAATTGTGATAAATCTACGTTATACTTTCTTATCCTGTTAATCTTCTCGCGGTTCTTCAGATTCTTCTGTGACCTCCTGAGGAGACCCAACTCCCAGGTTGAAAACCAGTGCGCTAAATGACTTTCAATACAAACGCAACCTGTAGAGCCCTCATGTATACAAACATAAACTCAGTAAATGTGCCAAAATATAGATACATCAATGAAAGTGTTTGTAGCAGAGTGACAAATTTGCGCTTAACCAGAAAAGAACTAAACTGCACTGATTAAACAGACAGCGTAACTGTTGTGCGAGTCAGACAAGTAAAACCTGTGGTTATGCGCTTTTGCTGCAGACATGGCTTTATTCAAAAGATTGTTAAATCAGTGTCAGGTTGTGGTAGCAGTGGCAGGCCACAGACCCGAGACAGGAGGTGTAGAGGCTATCAGAGCTGAACACACAGTGGGAGTTCACATGCAGGTGAAGTGGCCTTATCAGCTGTGTTATCTATGGCTGTACACACTAAAGCTACTGGGCTAACAAACGCTGCTCCTGACTACAACACTCCACAACGCAGACCTGCTGCCCACGTCTGACTATCTGTCTTTTTGTCCCATGTGTTACGCAAAAAAGGAAGAAAAAGAAGCACACCATCACTGTGTGGCTCAATCCATACAGTACCTCCGAAAGATTTACAAAAGCAGAACAAGGAGGGAGATAAGGCTTCATTCCCCTCACAGCAAGCTGGAGCACATAAACGCTCATCAAGTTTACAGCCTATCAATTAAAAGGCCATAAACACAAAGCTGTTGTGGATTTGATGTAGGAGGTAGAGGGAATGTCTGTCAAGCTGTTCTCTGCCTCTGAAGGCAGCCAGCCGTGCTGCTTAATGGAGGCTTTTATGGGCCCTATTCGTTCACATGCTCAGTTGTACATCTGTGAAATATGCACATCAGGGTTCATAAAATAATGGGATAATAGGCAAGTAAATGGTATCCATCACTTACTAATAAGAGTGTGGCTCATGCTCTGCCACGATTACAGTTGGATTTTATTGGAAGGAAGTGAAAAGTAGCAGCTTGTAATGACAAACTAGTGCTGTTGGACTGTTTGCGCAGGATAAAGGCCCAGTCGGATATGCCTGTCTCAGTTTATATGCTCTGCAGGCAGAGCTGCCAGTCTAAGATAAACTCTACCAGGTGACTGATGCCACCACAGAGAGTCCGTCACAGGTAACAGCCAACACATGAGCACACTTAAAAACTTAGAAACTGAGGGTTCAGACATTCTAAGATAACCGGCAGTGATAGTGACCATCAAACATAAACAAAATAGCAGAAAAGTTCTGGTTTCCCAAAAATAAATCCTAATCACATTTCCTTTGTTTCTAACTCAGCCTACAACAATAACGACTAAAAAAAGACAGAAAATGACTTGACAAAACTTTCTTCCTTCTTCAAACCAGGCTTCAACAAACATGTCATATTTCCAATTAACCTCCAGTCAATGACTTCACAGCAACTGTTTGCCTAAATCTCTTGTACCAACACTCATTATCTTATCAAAGCAGAGAATGACAAAACCAAGATCTGAGCCAACCCTCTGCCCCAGAGCTGCCAAACCCATGGGACCAACTACTGTCAGCTGTCCATATGTACTGCTACAGCTCTCCAAGTAGGAAGCCATAACAGTTTCATGTAAATAAATGTCCTTCAACTTATAGTGAAATTGTGTCATAAGGTTTTACATTTGTTTCCAGATTGGATAAAAAGAAAAAAAGAATGAACAAACTTTACATTTCAGGAATGTGTGTACAAGTTGCCAACCCTAACCACTCAGGGTACATCAGTCTTATTATTATATTAACTATATTAAATATGGGGTCACAGCCTGGACATGTTTTTCTATCTTATGGAGTAGATATCCATGTCAGCTGCTGCGGACGTGTTGCTTTCACTGTACGGCCGAAGCACATACCGAGTTAAAGTTCATGAAGCTGATGGAGCAGCAGTGTGGCTCAACAATGGAGCTCCGTACACAATACTTACCGTATACTTGTTAAGATAGGCTTCATGAGACTTATCCTTTCAGGTTAGTTACTGTCAGTCGTACTCTCTGAGTTTGGCTTTTACAAGTTTTTGTTGGATTTATTTTGATTGTTTGATTTGACTTAAAAACAGCTAAATATTATGCTGCATTTGTGTAAAAGGTAGTGATGGAGAATATTCCTGAAGCAGATGGTATTGGCAGTGTTGTAGACTGAATGAATTATTTGTCTAGTGTTGAGCTACCGTTGATATTTACGATGATGATGATGATGATGATGATGATGATGATGATAATGATTTACTTATGATGAGCCGAATTGGATGTAATAAGTTCAAATAGAAAAAAAATGGTTTAGGTACGTACAAAAAAGCCAAAAAAAAATCAAACTTCGATTTAGTTTTTTAAACTTGTGGACGATTTCTTTCCTTACAAAATGCAGGAAGACAAGATTCAAAACATTATATTTTTAGGACTTTATGTGCAAAATTGTTTGGCAAAATGAATAAAACCACATGAACTATCTGCAAAGCAGTCATTGAATATGCACATTAAAAAAATATAGGTTAACCCTCCAAGCTATGGACTGTCAAAAAAACTCATTGTTAACGATGTAGACATCATACACATTTAGCAAAAACACTTGACTTAATTCACTATACCGGCCAGCCCTGCAGGAATACATCACTAGCTACACAGCATAAGTAAAAGCAACACAGCTAAGTGGCTTTCTGTGTCAACAATCAACCAAATGATACAGCCACTTCTGGCAGTTAGTGTGAGCAGCAGTAGTATCCATGGCTGACAGGTGAAGCAACCTCCAGTCAAGTTTTCTTTGAATGAAAAACATGTCACAGTGCTGGCCACACAACATGTGATCTAGAAATTAAGTACCATAATAACACCACAGCAATAAGGCACAAACGTAACAACACCATTTGCCTCAAGGAAACCTTTAGCATCTCTGTTTGGAGGTCAGATTTATCGGCACAGTGAAGGTAAATCCAGCAGTATTTAGGAACAGAGACCGAGACTCACGTGAGAACATAGTTGACACTGACGATGCAGTGAGGTCGGGATGAGCGGCTGTTGTGTACAATGGTTGCATAACTCTGAACCCAGACCCAGCCACCAGACTTGGCCAAGAAACGGTAGTACTTAGTGGTGACCTGGCCTTTCACCAGCACTGCAACACCAAGAGAGGGGAGAGAAATTACAGAAAATGATTACTGTGGGGAAAAAATACAAATAAAAGCATATACTAACTCACATTAACACATCAAATTTCAGCAAAAGGTGATAAATGAGTATAGATATAAATGAAATTGGAACATTGCGCTAAGTGTATTTTATTTCATCTCATGGTATTGTGAATAGCTATGAATATTTTATACAAAGTGTGTGTGTGTGTGTGTGCGTGCGTGCGTGTAGAAAGAGGTTTTGTATTAAGGTAAAACAAACCTAACTCACACAAGTGATGAGCACATCTCAGGTGGAAGGAGTCACAGCTGTGGACATGATGATAGAGAGTCTTCTCTATTAGATCCTGAGGCTCATAGCCCGTCAGCTCTGCAACCCTGAGCCACACACACACACACACACACACACACACACACACACACACACACAC